>VZTQ01013549.1:33338-332040 GCA_013400755.1 Pelecanoides urinatrix | reverse complement strand
CCCCGCCGCAGCTGGCCAGTTGCGACAGCGAGATCTTACCCTCCACTACCAGCTGTAATCATCTCTATCGGCTCTAGTTCATGCTTCGACCAATAAAACACATTTGGAGGACTGAGGAGAAGCTCCCATCTCTCTGACTCTGTTTGATCAAGGCTTCACGTTTGTTTTCAAAATTAGAAGGTTGAACATTTGGGGTTGAGGGACATTGGACCTGCTGAGCATGAAGATTCTATTTATCAAGGAAGGACCAGGCTTTTACAAGTCTGATGGCACTGACAGCAAGGAGTATCCTTCTTGTGACAGTAGAAAGATACAGTGCCCCTGTACTCGGCACTGGTGAGGCCGTACCTCAGATACTGTGTTCAGTTTTGGGGCCCTCACTACAAGAAGGACATTGAGGTGCTGGAGCGTGTCCAGAGAAGGGCAACAAAGCTGGTGAAGGGTCTGGAGCACAAGTCTTATGAGGAACGGCTTATGAGTCACCATCCCTGGAGGGTTTTAAAAGATGTGTAGATGAGGCGCTTAGTAGGCATGGTGGTGTTGGGTTGATGGTTGGACTCGATGATCTTAGAGGTCTTTTCCAACCTTAATGATTCTATGATTCAATGATTCTATACTTAGGCATTGCAATGGGTTATGCACTTGCATCTCAAAATAACAGGGAGTACATGGAGAAATTCAGCCTTCCAGTGTTTCTCCTGAGATATTGTCTGTAAACTATCCCAGTGCAGAGTTCATAGCTCAAAGTAATTAGCTTGTGGTCTCACAGCATTTAAAAAATTAGTTCTGAGCATATCTTACGCAGACTGCAATGCTATAGGTTATACAGGTTATCTACCTTTTTGCCTTTTTTTTTTTTTTAAATCCTCCTATCCCATTAACCCTATCTAGTAACCACAGATGTGTACGAAACTGGATGCAATACCATTTGAAGAGGATAAACATATTTCTTAGGTAAGGGCATCTCTCCTTTGGTAGCTCTAGAATTCAGGTTTCACTTTTGCATCCTCCACTTCCACCCCTGCAGGCTTTGATGCTGCCAATAGCAGACTCTGATCCTGGCCACTTCTAACAGGAGAAGGAGGAGGAGGAGGAGGAATGCTTCCAGCACACCCTTTCTTCTCACGGCAGCAGAATCTTCTCATTGGTTTAGCTGTTAAATAACTCAGAGGCAACAAACATTAAGCCAATGTCCTGTTTCATGTCTCCCCAGGAAAAAGGCAGCAGTCCAGAAAAAAACATCAAGTGCGACTTGCTGACTTTCTTACATAAAGACTATCTAACAACTAAGATGTTTTGCTCTTACGTTTTCTTTCCCTTGAGCTGGAATAGGCTAATTCAGAATTTGGTACACCAGAGACTAATTATAAATGAGGGACAATGGCCTTCCCCTGAACCAGCTTCAAGGAAAGAGAAGAACTGTAAAGATCAAAAAGCTTCAGTTCCATAAACATTCTTGAGAGTTTAAAGAAAAAAGCAGATGTAGGAGATTCAGTTTCAGGGACTTTCAGGTACCTACTGCATATGTGCACATTGGCTGCAATAATTTTTCCACATGCCTCCTGGCTTAGTTCTTCTGAATCTGAGTCAAATTTAAACCACTGACATCTGATTCACTCTATGACAATCAGAAACCATCTTTTTAAAGCTAACATGAAATTAATGATCCAAGGTTTCATAGAATAATAGCAAACTGAGTCCGCACTGTAGAAAATTTAGTAATTCTGCATTCTTTAAACTGATGAGTGTGTGAAAGAATGATTTAGTGTGTCCTTTAAGACTGATAACGGACATCTGTAAAATGTGATATGCAAACATGTAAAAAGTGTTTGCGCCTCTGATATTCAAGTTAATTTCTATTTGATTTTGGCAGGACCATTACTTAATTATGTGATGGACTCATGCCAGGACTCTCCTCTCTTTCTGCCACTCCAAATCTGAATAGATACTTCAGGTAATTTTGCCCATTCTTGTGTAGGGAATTTCTCTGTGTGAAATCAATTTTGAAAGACTGGAAGAGGGCAGAAACTTTGCCTGTGTTCAAATACATTTTTCAGTAATGAGAAGAGAGAGACAAGGAGGATCATGTCTGAGAAATATAATCAGAAGACAAGTGAGAAAACATTACTACCACTGTGATAACATTTTATAGTTTATAGTTTAAGTAATGCTTTTGTTGCTCACTAGACTGTTGGTCACAGAGTGCTTTGCGTCACACATGGGGAACTGCTGCTTTTTCAAGTTTTCCAAATCTCAGCAATTCCAAATACTGCCTTTCAGTCTAGGATTCACTTCACCCAAGTTAACTACTTTAATGGGTAGGTATCTAACCTTATCTAGTTGCTTGCCTTCTGTAGTTAATGGGGAGAGACAGATCTTCCAGAAGGCAACTCGTTACATACTAACCCAGGGGGCCAATGTAGAGGAGCTGAGTTTCATTCAAGAGATGCCCGTCCCTCTGTATTGGTGACTGTCCACAACCTGTATGACTATCTTATCCTAGAACACTCAATTTTGGAAGTATATCATTATGCAGGGTAATCCTACTTGTTTCCAGATCCATTATTTGAGTGAAAGTTAACAGACTGAAAAGGGGGTCACCAGAACTGTTGAGGCACTAAACTTCAAACTGATCCCTTCAGTCTTCCTCATAGCTTAAAGCCAGCTTTTCTCAGAGCTTCAGTGTTATGAGGTATACATGGTTAAATAAAGAGATACAGGCAAATTCACATGTCAGCACCTGATGCTTTCTTTACTGTTGTGGACTGCTCCTCCTGGCGTGTGCTAATGTCCATTCAGTTTTCTAAACCATTTCTTTTGGGTGTCTTCTCTCATGGCAACTCCTCTGAAAGTTGAGGTGTTATCACCTTATCTTTCAACCAGCTTGCTTTGACCTTTGTCCCATGATCTAGCAGAGTTTCCCTATTTCAAAAGGTTTGTGCACTTGTTTCCCACTTTTCTCTCAAGCTCCCTTTTTTATTGTCATCTTGATCCAGATTTTCCATTTTGTATTTTTCTTAATTTATATTGACTTGTCTTTGCAGATAAAGTTGGTGAAATAATTTTCTTCTATGTTTTTGTTAGATCAGGCATTCCTGTCCAATATTCCAAAAGGCCTGGCATAGCTCCTTTTTTAATGATGATGATTTCTTTTATTTTTTTTTCTCAAATTTTTTTCAGCCTGGGACTGACTCATTGCATATTGAGTCCATCAATGATATTGCAATTTCATAAAACAAACATTCATGCATTATAATAACTAGTTTCCCCAAATCAGCCCATTGTATCAGAATGAATAACAGGTGATCTTATAAAACTGAAAGAACAATTATAAGCATTGGAAAAATGTTGGAAAGAATTGATTTAGTTACTCAGAAAGTGTGAGATTTTTTAAATGAGAAAAAATGTCTCAAAATATTGCAAATTTCATACGATTTTTGGTTTCAACCTAAGCAGTTCTCAAAATAACAGTGGTGTTTGTCTTACCACTTGAAAAATACTAAGTCATTTCATCACAAGATTTAAATAGTTCTTTGGCAGATGCAGGTAATTACAGTATTTCCTAGCCTGATAGAGAAGACATTTATTTACCTAGAGTGCAGAAGAATCTAAGTAACCTTTCTGGGTATTTAATTCTTTCCTAACTGCTTTCCTGAGCATGTATGAGTGTGTTTACAGATACCTAAAATTCTAAATGGAAAAGTATCAGAAATAACTAGCTTTTTAGTGATAGTTTAGGAAAAACTGAGTTAAGGTAAGGATTGATTGTCACAGTGCTTCTTACCTGCCTACCAGGAGAAGGAAGATGAGGTTAATATGGAGTCTCACTAAAACTGAGGTTTATTTTTCATGTGATTTTTCAGTCTAATGTTATGGTCTTTCAACCTATAATGAGGTAAATGGGGCTTCATATTTGAAAGAAGTATCTAGATAGAGATGGAGCCAAACAGCTCCAGCTTGTTTTGAGTTGCCAGCTATCCCCAAAGAACTACCTACTGATTTACCCTATTTTCTATTTGAAGTATACATTTTCTTCTATTGTGTGCACCACATGATCAAAATGCTAAGAAATAATTTTGAAACAGAGGAATAATCTGATTGATTCCAGTCTTGCCACAGATGATTTAACTTAATTTCCTTTGTAGCCATGTATCATTGAGACATTGTTCATCGTTCATGAGAAGCCCTAAAATCCTTTCGATCAGCCTCCCTTTTGATCTGTTGGGAAGATCTTCATCTAAGGGCTCTGACAACAGCTTTGCGGGGTGCAATTTGGATTATTTTTGTAGTAGGAAAAAGCAAGATGAGCAAAAGTATTCCACCTGCAGGTGAAGGCATTTTTACAGCTATGTGAGCTAAATCTGTCTAGATTAGACACCAACACCAGAGAAGTCACCGCAACGTTGCTGGGCAGCCACTACCTTTATCAGCATGTTGGCCATTGCTGGAATAGGAGCCATGACATTCTTGCCATGGAAACAAAGTCAGCAAAACAGCTTTATGGTTGGATTATCTCTTCACAGCAAAACTAACTGTGATGTTTAGTGCTAAAATCTCTGCATATGAGTTATGCCAGGCTGGATGTGAACATGCATATCTCTCCTCAGCTTTACTTTTCCCTTCCTGATGCTGAAGAAAAATTTAATATGGTTATAATCTTTAGGATATAAGCCTGGAAGGGTGCGGAATCAGATCGTTTCTGTGCAGCCAGTCTCCCTTGCAAGATTGTCACAGGTTCTGGGAACCTTTTCAGTAGGAAGACTATGGAGAAGTGTAGGTACTATGGTGTTTCAGCTTCTCCTGCTCTAGTCCATTTGTCCCACACTGGCATATCCAACATGTTCCAAAATAGTGTAATTCCCGCGGTGAGGGGTCCTGTCTATCAAGGTGCTGAGCAATATCTGCCAGACCCAAAGCATCTGCTTAGTCTTTTGATTTCTGAATCTGATTTAAAAGTTCCCGTCACTTTCAATGGGTTTTTGAACAGGTTTAGAAGATCAGTAGACCTAATTGTATTTTGTTTGATAGTGACTTACAATAATAGAACCATAGAATCAGAATGGTTTGGATTGGAAGGGACCTTAAAGATCATTTAGTTCCAACCCATTTGCCATGGGCAGGAATACCTTCCTGTATATCAGGTTGCTCAAAACATCATTCAACCTGTCCTTGAACACTTTCAGGGAGAGGACATCCACAACTTCTTTGGGCAATCTGTTCCAGTGTCTCACCACTCTCACAGTAAAGAATTTCTTCCTCATATCTAATCTAAATCTACCCTCTTTCAGTTCAAAACTGTTACCCCTCGTCCTATCACTACCCTCCCTGATAAAAAGTCCCTCCCCATCTTTCCTGTAGGCCTCCTTAAAATACTGGAAGGATGCTATAAGGTTTCCTTGGAGTCTTCTCTTCTCCAGGTTAAAAAAACCCAAATCTCTCAGCCTATCCCCATAAGGGAGGTGCTCCAGCCCCCTGATTATCTTCATGGGCCTCCTCTCGAGCCGCTCAAGCAGGTGACCATTCCTTGACAATAATTCTTTCAGTCATATGAATTCAGTGACAATGAAAGCCTGATTTTCTATTTGGCAATCATTGGGAAGAGTTCATTTCAGTTCTGTCATTTTTCCATTTTTTTCTTTTCAAAATGACTTTATTTTTCTTGATAATATCAAACCAAATAAAAAGGGATTCTTATGTGAACTTTTGGAAAGTGTGCACTCCAGGAAACATCCACCTAAGCTCAGCAACTAAGATAAATTACACAGACAGCCCAGATGAAGGATCCTACTTTTTCTTTTCTAGTGTCCTTCATTAAAAGCCTGTGTTTATTTTTTGAGAAAGATGAAAGAGGTGTTCAATAGCAAAATAGATTTTGGACTAGTGAAACTTCTTAATCAGCTGCTTATATTAGTATCATTAGCTTTCTCTTCTAGGAAAAGCCAGAATAAACATTTTTAAAAGCAGGGTTCCTGTTTACACATAATGTAATAAATCTGTATCACAGTACTCCTGGGCACCAGAGTTGTTTGGAAACAAATGGACATGATTCGTTGCCATTTATTGACACCCAAGACAGAGTCCTCTAGAAGAATTTTAGTCAAGTTTGAGAAAAAAATGCATATGAGCCTATTCCTGTTCAGGAAATGGTAATATATTAAATCTGTCCTTTAGAATCTACTTATCTTTAATATATGCTTGCTCCCATTGTTTCCCTGTGAAAACTACATCTTTCTCAAATTATATTCTTGGCTGAGGTTTTTCAAAAGAAGGCTATTTTTCTCCTCTGCCTACAAGACTCTAGTTGCTTTCTGTTGCTATCTGCAGTCAGAGGTAAATGAAGGAAAAAGAAATGATTTAGCAATTTCAATATGATTTAAAACCGATTAAAAAATATATATTTTTGAGTTCTAATTTGCTGCTTCTCTGGCCAGTTTTAGCAAAACTTCAGTTATCCTGCTTTGTACTCAAAGGGCTAAGCTAAACCAGACCATATTGGTATATAGCGGTAATTTGAAGGCAGAAAAAATTCTCACATTTCATTTATATTGCTTTTAGCAGTAGGATATGAAAAGCTTCTAGATTTATAACTAAGTCAAGGGTTCATCGCACCTATCTTTGTTCATCTTAAAGTTCGGTACCTATCTTACACTTGTTGTCTAGACTCCTTCTAATGAGCAAGACCTTCCTTATAATGTTTAATCCCATTTGGGATGGTAGAATGAATAAGTCCCTAGAGGTACCTATGATGGGATTTGAACTAAAGTTACTGAAGTTGAACATGTTGGTTGCACTCTTTGTTTCTTTTGATATGTATGTGTAATTCCCATTAATAACAGCAAGAATACAATGTATGAACTGAATATATTGTTCATTTGATTTATACAACTATTTTATTAATTCCCTGTAATTTAATACTGTCTGCCAAAATAATTAAAATTATATATGATAGTGTGGTGGATTGACCGTGGCTGGACACCAGGTGCCCATCAAGACGCTCTGTTCCTCCCCTCCTCAGCAGAATGGGGTGGGGAAGAAAATAAGATGGATAAAAACTCATGGATCAAGATAAAGGCAGGTTAGTAAAGCAAAAGCAAAGGCCACATGTGGAAACAAAGGAAAACAAAAGATTTATTCTCTACTTCCCATTAGCAGGCAATGTCCAGTCACTTCCTCAGAAGTAGGGCTTCAATGTAGCAGTTGCTCCAGAAGACAAATGTTGGAATAACTTATGCCCCCCTGCCACCCACCTTCTCTTAGTTGTTATTCCTGAGCAGATGTCATACGGTGTGGAATATCCCTTTGGTCAGTTAGGGTCAGCTGTCCTGGCTATGTCCCTTTCCAAGATCTTGCCCACTCCCAGCCTACTGGAGAGACAGCCTTGATGCTGTGCGAGCACTGCTCAGCATTAGCCAAAACACTGCTGTGTTATCAACACCTTTTCTAGCTGCCAATACAAAGCACAGCACTATGAGGGCTGCTATGGCGAAAATTAACTCCATCTCAGCCAGACCCAATACAGACAGATATGAAGTATGGAGACTCTAGAAAAGCTCAATCCTATGAAAAGAATAAGTGAGAATTCAGAAAGTTTTTAATCTCAATAGTTTCTCATGATAAAGGGCTGACTCACTGAAATTATTCTTAGCAGGAAATGGTCAGCATCATTGTTTACTCTTTTCTTTACCTTTAGAGAGTGTCAAGATAAACAAAATCTGTGGCAGCGGTTCAAAACTGGGTCAAAATGTAAGCTAATTCAAAGTTAAGTCACTCAACAAATGTTAAAAGTGGTTCAAATATAAATACATATTCATTAGATGCTAACGATTTATTTTGGAAAATAAGGAAATTATATTGCTCTGCCAAAACTTTTAGATTCTTGATTTTGTATCTTGATGATGCGACATTTTTAAAATCTCAAACGTTTTTTTGAGAAACCTCTTTCATTTATATCTTTATTCTCTATCATTTTTACAAATAATTTGAATTGCCTTCAGTGGTGGGTTAAGCTTGGCTGGCTGCCAGGCACCCACCAAGCTGCTCTCTCACTCCCCTTCCTCAGGAAGACAGAAGGAGAAAATGAGATGAAAAAGCTTGTGGGTTGAGGTAAGGATTGAGATTGCTCACCAGTTATTGTCACAGGCAAACCAGACTTGATATGGGTAAGGTTAATTAAATTAATTGCCAATTAATGGCAGAGTGGGATAGTAAGAAATAAAAATAAAATTAAAAACACCTTGCCCCCACCTCCCCTTCTTCCTAGGCTCAACTTTGCTCCTTCACTCCCAACTCTTCTACCTTGTCCTTCCCAACGGTGCAGGGGGACAGGGAATGGGGGTTGCGGTCAGTTCACAACATTTTGTCTCTGTGACTCCTTCCTCCCCACATTCTTCCCCTGCTTCAGCATTGGGGTGCCTCCCACAGGATACAGTCCTTCATGAACTGCTCCAGCGTGGGTTCTTCTCATGGGCGCAGTTCTTCAAGACCTGCTTCAGCATGGGTCCTTTCCACAGAGTACAGTCCTTCAATAAGGGACTGCTCCAGCTTGGCTCCCCCACAGGCCACAGCTCCTACCAGGCGCCTGCTCCTGTGTGGGCTCCTCTCCCTGGGCTGCATCTTCCTTCAGGGTGTATCCACCTGCTGCAGCGTAGGGTGCTCCATGGGCTGTAGCGAGGATATCTGCTCCACCGTTGTCCTCCATGGGCTCCAGGGGAATCTCTGCCCCAGCACCTGGAGCAACTCCTCCCCCTCCTTCTTCTCTGACCTTGGTGTCTGCAGGGTTACTTCTCTCACATTTTCTCACTCATGTCTCTCACAGCTGCTGCATATCATTTTTACCCTTTCTTTAATATGTTATCACAGGGGTGCCACCAGGATTGTTGATGGGCTCAGCTTTAGTCAGCCGCGGGTCCGTCTTGGAGATGCCTAGAACTGGTATTCTCCAACATCGGGGCAGGTAGTCTCTTCGCACAGAAGCCACTCCTGCAGCCTGCGCCCCTCCCCCACTGCCAACACCTGGACACAAACCCAATACGCCTTCTAGTATTATAAGGCTCTTGTGCTGGTTTGCCTGGAAGATAACAACAGCAGCTGAATCTCTCTAAGCTGTTAGATGGAATTATTCTGTATTAAAAAGATAGAAGGATTGATTGTACCAGTTCTCCCATTGTATGCTGAAGAATATAGGAGAGGATTTGGCATCTGATTTGAGAAACTTAAAAGTTAACATTGCCTACTGGTTATTTTGAGTGTACAAAATCATTTTAAATAGCTCTGAGTGAGTCTTGTAAAATGATTTATTGCCTTCCATCTGCACTAAAAATGTCTCTCTTCTCTGGAGACCATCACATTCTTTTTGAAAGTCAGAAATTTTCACAAATAAACTTTAAGAAGGTGATAAATGTTATTCTTCAGCAGGTAATGTTCTTACTGTAGTACTGGTAGATATGAGCTGGTGCCCGTGTGTAACAGCATCTTTACTTTCCCCAACGATGGAGACTTGCAATTCAGTTGTAACAAATCTTAAAATGTTCAGAGTAGGTGTCATCAGCTTATTTCCATAGTATATCTAAGCACGAGCTTAAAAAAAGAAGATATTCGTGTCAAATTGGTCCTAAGATCTTTCACAAGACAAATCTGTCTTTTACATTTTTTGCTGTGATCTTCTAAAAGAATACACATTTTAAATGCATGCTGGATTATAACATAGCTAATGAACACCAGTGCTGGTGATGATCTCACTTAGCATCACCTGTCTTCCTCAGAATTTTGGTACTCCTTGTCTGTCTGCAAAGATACCATTTACTTTCTTGCTATAGTCTCTTTTATCTTGGCAATCATGTGAACATTGCAGATTAGTGATTTGAATGTAATGAAAAGTTAAGGGTCTTTGGTTTCTATGAGAATGTTTTTAGTCAAACTTATCATCTGGCAGCTAAAAGAACATCTTATTCTCATCTTGTATAGTTAAAAAGTGCTATCTTCCTGGAATGATACCACAACATTTGGCAGCCAAAAATCAACAAACAAAAATTAATAAATAAAAAAATCCAGCAATTAATTTGCATTTTTTTCCCTTGAATATGCTACCTACATCCTTATCATCCCATAAAGTCCCATCTGCTAAATACCCTCTTATGTAATATGAAATAAATATTTACTGCTTCCTCAAATTTGCAACCTAGCAGTGATTTGTTGTAAACAGAAATGACACATTTTGAAGTGTGATGCTCTGTAAACTCATTGAAAGGAAGTGCATTTGGGATTATCACGGAATTTTGATTACTTTCCTTCTGCAGTATGCTGCATGATTCCCATGTTTGCAAATATTTTCACCCGTAATAAAATATCAGAGCTTCTTTTACACAACTCATTCCTATCAGTCCAAGTCTTTTTTTACGTTTTAAACTCTCATTACAATTTACAACCAAATCTAACTATATAAAATTATCTTTACTCCCACTGTTTCTTGCTGTGTGAGTTTTGATGTGTTACATAACCTAATCTCCTTCTGGGAAGATTTTGCTAACTGTAGGCATGTTAGAGGTAGAAAGATCCATGAGTCACTGCAAGACACCTATATACAGAGAATGAGGGTTCAGTATGAGAAAGGGTAGCAAAACTTGATTCGTTATTAGCAAATGATCTATCCAGTAGCATCACAATATGTATTAAGCACGGCATATGTGTTTAAGATCTTCAAGCAGCTGTTCAGTTGCAGTGATACTGATATATGGATCCCATCCAATTATTTGATCTTGTCTTATGCTCTATGTATATAAAATAAACATATACTTACCTTCATTTGTACAATTCACAGTACAATCTAAAATACTGAAAGGATGCCTCTCCTATCCTTGACCAAATCCTGTAAGCCCATAAATAGGAGCAATACCAGTGACAACAAGAATGGGCTTGAGACATTCTTAATCATACAGATCTTATAGATATGCTTATTTTGGATTACTCTAGTTCAAAATGAACATCACATTTCAAGCACAGGAAACTATGAAGTCAGCCATGCTAATACATGTGATATAAACTGTGGCACCATGCAGTATCTGTAATTCTTACACAGTGTGCTATATAAATAAGAGTGATAAAACTGGGCAGAACTGAATAATCAGTGAGCATGAATAAGCCTTAGAAAGAACAGTATTCATGATAAATTCAGCAGAAGGATAAATTACACAATCACTTATCGACCATTCCCCACTTCCTCCCAGTCTCTATAGCTGTGGATTTTGTTGTACTCCTTTTTTTAAAAAAAAAACATATAAGCTTGTGCATGGTTTCCGTATTTCCTCCTCATTTTGTCAATGTAACTGATTGTGCTGAAGTGGAATTTGCCAGTAAAGACTTCAACTTTTGAAGTTTCAACATTTTGATTTTCTTTGTTGAAAAACTTGAAAGAATTTCTGATTAATTCCTCCAGTAGAATTCCAGCAGGAAGAAAATTTTACTCCCACCTGATTCATAATACACTGTATTCAAGGTCAAGAGCTGCATTAGAAGTTTAGAGATATCAGCAGAAGCTAGAGAAGAGGAAAAAAAACCAAAAGACTTGGAGCTTTATCCCTACAAAATGAGGTATAGTAAAGAGAAATCTGTGTTTAAAGGAAAGCTAGATAAGGCCAAATTTTTTGTTGTAGCACTAACAAATCTTGGGATAACAGTGGTTTTATGGGAAAGCACAAGTGGGTGTCTCACAATATCACTCAAGGCCCTTTGGGTAGAGCCATGGTTACAACCACAGAATACTGCAAGAAAAGAGAGGAGTTAATTAATGTATCGTATCAAAGACCATCAATTTAAAAACCAACTGATTGACCTTAGGAATCTCATAGTTGTCCAGATGAGAATATAAGGATATACAACTGCATTTTAAGAAAATTACTGAAAAATAGAAAAGGTTTCCAGAGAATTAGTATTAATTAAACCACACACAGTAATTTCTAGGAGGTGCTGGGTAGTAAATTATTACCTTAGGTAGGATTCTTTCCCATGTCTACAGTGGACTAGCTGCATTCAAAGTATGCATCTCATAATCCATTAATAGTCAGTGGAAAGAAAGAGGTACTTTTGGGGCAGGTGCTTACAGTAGATGCACATGTCAGGGAGCAGGAAAAGCAAGGCTGCTCCAGGAAGGAGGATGAGCCAGAAAGAGAGGGTGACCCCAGCATAGGCAGGCAGAAACACCCTGAAAGTGCAGTCCCACAGCACCCAGACAGGACCAGGGTGGTGGCAGGGACACAGTCCATCAACAATCATGAGACAAGGTGAGGTAACAAGTCAGGTCCAGGTCTATCTAGCAAGTCCAGTCAGCGTGTCAGGACAGCAGGAGACAAAGTCAGAGAAAGCAGTGACAGAAAGCTATGAGGGTCATTCTCTTACACCAGTCATTATTTACACTGTGACCTGTGAGGCTAACAGGCTCAAGCTGCACCTAGCTTTGATAGGTTTGTCCTAGTAAAATTTCCTTAAGCCCTAATTAATTGTCAACTATTTTCAAATAAGCGTGAATTTGGAGTAATTTGGTCCTCAACCTTGAAATATGCATATTCCTCATTAGTGGAAGCATAGCTGTTATCTGAATGTACAAGGTGTGTTGGATGAATTTGGCAAAGTGGTATTTAAACTGACTATCGTTTCAAGGAGAAGGGGAGTCCCTGGTGGGAGTTGTTGCAGTTGTCGCAAGGGGCAGCATCACTGGGGCTGTTTTAAACCTCATCTTTCTCCTTCCTACTTTGGCTTCTATTTAGACCTACCCAAACAACTCATCCATTCGATGTTATCTGGCCTTTGTTTCTGCCATAAAGGAACTTGAGTCAAGCTTTCTATATTAAGAATGCAGCCAATATTATATCTTTTTTAGAGAGCGTTAGAGGTAGAGAAGCCCAGTAGCATTGGCTAGAAAAGGCTTCTCAGTTTCTGTGGAAACGAAATAAGGTCCTATTAGAAATGACTCTGAAACACACGGATTTCTGGAGAGAACATTTTCTTTGTGGAGGATTTATAACCACTTTAGAGAATAGGAATAGGAACCTGCTATCATCTGTTATAGTTCACTAGGTCCAAACTAGCTCTGGTATCAACATACTTTTTAAAGAAAGTAAACCTAGAGGATATGGTGGATGAATGGAAGTTGACATTTGCTGGCCATAATAATAAAATCAAAATACTGGGAGAAAGGAGAGGGGGTTCCCAAAAACTTCTGGTAGAGAATATGCAGCTTAGAATTTAATGAGAATCAAGGATAATCTGAAAGCAATTTGTTTTAGTCTCTACTGTCTATAGAGTTTGATGAATATTATTGGAAAACACTGACTGCAAGAGTCACATATTAGGCTAGTCTGAATGAAGAGATGGAATAAGGTATATGTAAGTTGCAAGGGTCTCTCAGGAGACCATAGGTGATTACACATGATGCATTGAAAGTCAAAAAGAAGACTCAAGAAGAAAAAAAAAAATATAAGAAGGTAAGAGATGGATAAAAGACAAAGAAATGCACCATTAAATTTATTCTTTCACCCTATTAAACCTAAAATTGAAGGTTATCCTATTAACCCTGCAAAGCAGCTGCTTTCCTACTCTTCACACTGCAGAAAGTTTTCTGTCCAGAACTGAATTATTTCAGCTGCACTGACATGAAATTTCAGTTCCTAATCAAATGTTTTTGTGTAGAGGTGAAGCTTCATTCCTAGATTTGGCTCTTTTCCACAAGATTTGTCCCACACCAATTGTGTTAAGGAAATCCTACCATCCCCCATATCCTGAAAGGTGGAACAATTCTCTCTTGATTAATGAATATGGAAGAAAACTCTGAAGGACGTTTCAGAAGGTTCTCTAGTTGTTCATGGCACAACATTTTCTATGCCACAGCTACTTTCTGTGTCTGAAGGCAATCAGTATTTAGTTATTGATATTGGTGCTAGAGAATGCTATAGAACTAGATGGACAAATTGATTTGCACTTGTGTAAGTACAGTTGAGGTACATTAAAATGTCTTTAAAATTATGGAATTAAACAAAGACCGTATGGGATATTTTAACTCCTTATGCGATTCCATTAGAAAGACATCATTTTTGTTGAATTCGAAATTATAGCTCAAAAACTATTTTCTGAGGTAAAGCTGTATAGGATATTTTCATAATCTTCAGTGACAAATGAAATACATATTTCAGGTCGATCCAGGCATGCTACTGCATAAAAAACACAACATATTATCCTTTATTATTGCTTGTCTGGATAAAAGATACGCAATATATACTGAGACTGTGCTCCTCTATCACTTAAGATGTAAGTGAAAAAGGTGCATGCAATTTTGTTTTGTCATGTGGTCCTTTGTAATTACTAATAAAGTGTGGTTTATTTTTTCTCAGAGTTGAATGAATAAGCACTTCTATTCAGATTTCTGTATTTCACTGACATACCACTGATATGCATAATGCATATGCATTATAATCTGTATTTGAGTGGTAGATGTTTCATGGTATTAATCTACTTCCTTTGAATAAGAAGCCTTGCAATGTATACTGTACATAATCAGGCAACTGTTTATCCTGCAACAAGTTTGAAAAGTTGCCAGTCAGGAGGGTTCCCATCTGCCTCAAATATTTCACCTATCCACATAGTCAGGAAACAAAAGGAAAGGAATATTTTGTGCCTCTCCCTGTGTCTCAACTGCTTCAGTCTTCTTGCCCCACTTTGCAGTAGACAGATGGAATGGGACCATTCTTTGTCTAGTTATATCACAGAAAAAGGCAGGACAGATTTGTGACTGGGCTGAGGGAGCTATGACCTTGCTAGCATTGTGCTTGTGAAAGGATTACAGTGACAGGGAATAGGAAAATGTTTACATTCCCACCTTTCATCTTTTATTGACAGAGGGATGGTTCACAGCTCTCAAAACTGTTCACAACACGTTGAGGCTTGGAACTCCAGATTGAAAACTTCAGGTTTTTTTATGTTTAGATGATTCCCTAAATCTTGATGGGTTTTCACTTGCATAAAAATTCTGAAGAACAATCTAAATAATTTGTTTTCAAATATACCCACTTGCATTCTGCCAGTTTGAATTTTGTGCCACCACTCCAAGGTGAAGCCACCAGCCCTGGCACCTCTGCAGTCAGTCATCCATGCAAAGATCACAAGCTACCGTTTTCTACCAGCAGGCCAAGAACACCCATGGACACAGCACACCATTGAGGCATTGTCGCAGATGATAACCCTGTCAGTAAATGTTGCTTAGTCAGATAATGCCATAGTAGTTGTACCAGAAGACAATAGCAGTTTGTGTTTCAGAATTCAGAGGATCAACAAGTGTCTGGATGAGGTTTCTGTCCTGGATATCCAAATACTGATGCTGTAAGTAAGCATTTCAGTATTTTTGTTTTGTTTCTGCTTAGTGCATAATTATCATCATTAAAACTGCTATAAATAAGTGATTTGTCTTTAAATAGAAATGAATGTTGGAGTTGTGATCTGACATTTAGGAGCTCTGGGAAATACTGCTAGGGGAGTAGCTGGGTGGAAAACGCTTCTCTATCCTGAATATTTTTGATAATTTGTATTTATTTGACCTCTCCAAAAAGTATGTAAATTAATTTTGACATTCTTTATAACTCAAAAGCCTGGGGAAATAGAATTTAATTTAACTAAGACATTTTGTTTCAAACACTTGAAGAATTAATATTTTTTCTATATTTAAAAAATCTGTTATCATAATTAACTTATATATATAGTTATGCTCCTACAGTCTTACATCATATAATTCTAAATAGAAAGTTCTTAATGAAAATTCTGAACTGCAAGATTATCAGTTTAAATTTCACCCACTTCCAAATCTTTGTTTAAAAAAAAAAAAATCCTCCCCATGAGAAAATGGTGAATTTCTGCAGATGTAAAATGTTTCACTGAAATAAATCCCAAACTCCTTATAACAGTAAGTCTTTATTTTATACTCCTTAAGAACAACAGCACTTTGTGGACCTTTAAAAGTTAATGTTTCAAATGGTACCAAATGTTCTTTTTTATTCATTTCTGTTTCAGCCAGGGTTTAGATAAATGATGTTTGCAATATCTTCTTAATCAGTACCCTCATATCCCAGTGGATTCAACCCTTCTGCCAAGTTGGTTCCCTGCTGCAGAAAACTCTGTTTATTTGTACCATTACAATAGCCAGGAAATTAATGGAATTCAGATCTCCTATGTTCATCTTCTAAGCCTATAATACTAACTTTACCATACTCAATAAAAAAAGAAGACAACCTATTTATCATCCCCTGAGATCTCTTTCTGGCAACCAAGTTCTTTTATTAATAAACACAGCAAAATGCATTTGTTTCATGTCAGTGGTTTCATAACACAATTGCTTTGCTGAGCACGTTGTGCAGCTTGCACACCGGACCTTTGGTTCCTATTGCGTTCCTTGTCTGTCTTTATTGTTATCTAGTGCTGAGCTCCATAGATAAGTGTGCCCCTTCCTCCAAAGAAAAAGAGCCCTAAGGACTTGAATGGCAAGCCAAAGACTGCTGTCAAAATATTTTTTCCTCATGTTCCGTATTATAGACATACAAGGTGTGGATTCAGTCTTAGATCTGGATTGCCCTTGGAGTCCCAGTGTACGTCCAATTGCCTGTTCATGGAGCAGGTTGTTCTGATCAGGTCATGCACAGATTTATCCTGGAGCACCTATCCTGTCCTGGGGTTTTCCTAAGCCCAATATACATCTTTTGAGCTGAAAATCAATTCAAGCAAACAGGTAATAATACAGATGGAAAATGACTGGAAGATAGGGGTCCACTCTCATGCCTGCTTTTAAATTTGTGCAGACAAGGCCAATTTGTGAGTGCAGTCAGTGCTTCAAAACATGTCTGAATATAAAGCTCTTCACATTCAACACTCCTCCCTCTATTGTGACAGGGCCAAAGATGGGAATTTTGCTCTTCAGTCCTTAGGTTCAGAGATTGGCTGTCATTCTTCATAAAGCACTCCAGGTTTGACTTAGCAGCTTGGAAAGCTCTCATGAGCTCTCACGATAACTTCAGTTGATCCCACTGAAGGCAAATAGTCCACAAGGTCAGTTAAACTGACCTTTCCTATTAAGAAGAGGTATGCTGGGGAGTCCACACTGACTGCTGGTAGTGTTTTTTGAGAAGGTGGTTACATTTTGGACTGGCTGAAGTTTTTGGAAGGTTAGAATACCTAATCTCAAATTCAATAAACTTCAGTTATCAAGTTGTCTATCACAGTATGCCAATTTGGTGAACATTATACCTGGCCCATTATGGAAACAAAAATCATTTTTTTGAAAGGTGAAAAAACATTCATGATTAATACCCTACAAAATGAGCTGTTGAGAAGCTGTCATGACAAAAAGTAGCCTGCCCTTTTTTACCAGCCATTCTAGCAAGGGGGAAAAACTGTGGTTAATGATGTGGAAAGTAGTGCTTAGTATCTCAGCATCACTGACTTGACTGTCAAAATAACTATTCATTTCCGAGGCTTGAAATGGACTCTGTACAGCTGTTTTACGAAAGTGCTTTGAAAGCCAAGCATTGTTGCCATGTGAGCTATTATAACTCACATGGTAACTTCAAAGAAGGATTATATGAATTTGAACTACATGAAGCCCTAACTAGAGTAAACATGATGATTTAGATAATTCCTGATAGTCTTCTATAGAAAATCAGACATTGCATACATTATCGTAAAATAAAATCATCCAGCTACTTCTATTCTTTAAGTATTTGTCTGCAACAAAGCAGTTTTCCCTTTAAGCACTGCTCTATACTAAGGCTGACAATTTGGATGTGACTGCAATGTACTGATATTTAATGCTATAATTGTCATATGGTATTTTGTGCTCCTGTAACAGGCCTGTATGATACTGGAAGTGAATAGTGACAATGGATATCCCATGGAAACTCAGTAACCCACCTATGCTATGCTGGATGCTGCTCCTACCGAAATCAATGACAGTGTTTCCAATTATGTCAATATGAGCAGTATTCTGTCTGTCTGTGCGGGAATAAAAATCAGAGGCAAAGAAGAAAGGATCTGCATGAATCACATATAAATTAGCTTCTCAGTGTTTGATTTTAATAAAAGGTTGTTGAAAAAAGGGAAGAGAGGTAAGATTAGGGATGTAATTTAACCTTGTTTAAACTGTTTTTGTCAATGTAATTTAATCACATGAACTTCCTTTTGTAATAAAACAATAGAAACATTAACAATTGTCCTGCCTGAGGTCTGCCTTCCTCTCCATCCGGAGTGTCCGGCTCATCAGCTCAGGGATTGTGGGCTTTAGTATCTGGCTTTATGAAAAGCTACCTGGTGCATCTATGTTCATTGCTGCTGCTGTGAGAGTTGGACATGTGATGGGCTTCCACCTCATCCTGACAAATGCTGTCGTCTGCTTGCAGTCCTCATTACCAAAGACCTGCCTGGTCTGCCTTGTGGATGGCCTTTCCTCATTAAGATACTTCTCTTTCTTCCCTGCTTTCTCCAAACTCTCCTCTCCTCAGACTCACAAATCAAGGTATCTCTCGCATAGACAATTATTTCGAGTTTTCATAGTTCAGTTCATATTCTTTTCCTGCAGTGATCTGCTGTCTGCTCTTGGCATCTACCTCCCATCTGGATGGACTGTCATTTTTAATGGAACACCTTTCAGGAATACAGAAGAGCTTACATGTGTGACAGGACCATCTGCAAACTTATAGGTTTCCAAGCTTAGGCTAAGCTGGTCTCTATAATCTGTGTCAAATTCTCATCTTGTGCTTAATTCATTGTCGTGGTTTAACCCCGGCCAGCAAATAAACCCCACGCAGCTGCTCACTCACACACACACAGACACATCCCCCCCTCCGTTGGGACGGGGGAGAGAATTGGGAGGGTACAAGTAGGAAAGCTCCCGGGTTGAGATGAAAACAGTTTAATAATTGAAATAAAACAAAGTAGAACAGCAAGAGTAACAAATGAGAACAACAACAGTAACAGAATATACAAAGCGCCCCCCCCTCCGGTGCAAGCACCACCCAGCAACAGCCAAAGCATCAATGGGCCATTAATGCTCCTTGCACACCAAACCCAAAACACAGAACCCCCCCAAAGCTACGGGAAAGAAAGTTACCCCTGTCCCAGCTGGAACCAGGACATTCATGCAAAATGAAATAAAAAAGTAAAAATCAAGCCAGTGTTAGGATTCAAGCCACACTTGTATTTTTGCAACTTTACTTTCAGAATTCATTAAAAGCAACCTTCAAACTAAAACTTTATGTCAAATTTTTGTAGCTCCTATTTGTGCAAAATATCATGATGGGAAGTTCAAAAATGGGAGATGGCAGATGTGCATGAATGAAGGAACTCAGAACAGATGACTTTTTCATGAAGAACAAGACACAATTCAAATGTAATTCCAGTGCATCAAAATGAAAACTGTAACACAAAGTAAATAGGTGTCCTGGTTTCAGCTAGGATAGAGTTAAATTTCTTCCTAGTGCTGTGTTTTGGATTTAGTATGAGAAGAATGTTGATAACACACTGATCTTTTCTGTTGTTGCTAAGTACCATCCTAGTCAAGGACATTCAGCTTCCATGCTCTACCAAGCAGAGACTGGAAGGGAGCATAGCCAGGACAGCTGGCCCAGCTGGCCAACGGCGTATTCCATACCATGTGATGTCATGCTCAGTATATGAATGGTAGGTGTGTTCCATGAAGTAGCGATCGCTACTTGGTTATGGGTCAGTGCAGGTGGTGCATTGTGCATCACTCATTTTGTATATTCTATCATTATTATTATTTTCCCTTCCTTTTCTGTTCCATTAAACTGTCTTCAACTCAACCCACAAGTTTTCTCACTCTTACCCTTCCCATTCTCTCCCTATCCCACTGGGGTGGGGGGTGGGGGGGAGAGACCAAGCGTCTGTGTGGTGTTTGGCTGCTTGCTGGGTTAAACCACAACAAGAGGCCAAAAGATCAGAAATTCTTGGGCCTTACTTTCTTACTTTCCTAGCTGTTCCAGTGTAGCACTTCAGAAAGTTCTAGTGCTATGAGACATGAAGTATTATTAAAGCATAAAGCAACAGCTTAATTTTAACTTTGAAGTGTTTATAAGGTACTGTAGACTTAAGAACATACCAGATATGAAATATGGGATAATATTTTTAGAAAACAAAGTAATAATAGGTGAAATTATTTTCTTTTATTTTGTAATAGATTCCTAAATTATAGTATAAATTTTATGTATTTTGCCTTGTAAGTAATTCAAATATTTGACTATAAAACTGAAAAAAGGAAAAAGAAAGAAAAGGAGACATAGGAATTATAAATTTTTTTTCTGAACTGTGTGAAGCCTCCATTTTAAATTAATAATGTGACTTTAGGGCTTTTTTTGAACTTATTAAGAAACTATAGATTAAAGTAACCTCAGTAAAGTTGCTATGTTTAACATCATTCATGTAATGTTGTGTTACATTAAAAACAGTTATGATTCTTTATGAAATTAAATTAAAAAAAAAACATTCATCCAAAACCCAGAGTTGTATGTTGTTGTTCAAACCAAAGGCATGCACAGACAAAGGACTTTCCTGCATATTTGTTTGTGGAGGTTTTTGCCTTGTTTTGGGAGAAAGTGTCTATTAGGGCAGTTACAGAATTTTACTCTGGGATTAAATTGCTTCTCATATTTTTCCTGAATGCACTGTTATAGTCTTTTCTGATGAAGACAAGCAGAAATGCCAACAAAGCGGTGTTTGTAATAGTAAGAAAAGTAAAGGGGTGTTTGGAGCATAGTGAACATTAGTGGACAAAGAGCTGTGTAAGTCCTGAGGTGATCCTGTGCCTTGTGCATGAGAGGGAGAGAACAATGAAAAATAAGGAGGACAGATAGCTGATGATGGGGGACAATAAATGAAAAAAAGAGGAGGAGGAGTGTGAAGGTTGGGGGCTCAGACATGGGTGGCAGAGGAGATGGTGAGTGACACTCAGCAGAACATTTCCGAGAGCACCCACTTGTCCTAGGAAGCATCCACGGAACTGGGGACACAGTACTGCTCGGAGGCATGACTGGTGAGGGAGCAGGAGTTGTTAGGAACACCCCTTCCCCATTGAGTTTCCTCCTCCAGGTCGTGGGAATGGACAACATAGACAGGGCTAGGATGAGAAGGTAGAGTTGGTTGAGCCTCAGACAGAGGAAGAATTGAAGAGAGGTGCAGCCAAAGCCTCAGTAAGAGGATCTGGAGGAGCTGGCAGTGTGACAATGACCTGAAGCACTTGGGGTACATGTGTGCCAGGGTCTACCTTTCAACACAGAAAGGTCATGAGCCAGGGTATCCATGGTGAGGGGGATGCCCAACAACCTATGAAAGAAATTCCTACATGTGCCACCCACAGCCTGAGGTCCAAGTAGAGGCTGGCTCTGAGGGGTCCTTCACACAGACCACACACTCTGTCCTCCTCCCCAGATGACACAATGTCCAATCTCTTGGTGTCTGGCAGGATACAAGGGTGAGAAAATGGAGTGACTGGAGGACAGACACGTAGAGGTGATTGTGGAACCCAGTTTTGGGATGGATGGGCTCTAAGTGACAGTTTATGGGGCATGCAAGAACATCTGGGGTGCTCGCAGGGACAGTGGGCTGAGGAGAAGGTTTGGAGAACTTGGGCTGGGTGGGCAGGGGCTGCTCTCTGGCAGGGGACCCAGGACAGGGGGATGCACAGGAGGCCTCTACAGTGGTGAATGAGGTGGGTACCCCATGCACTGGTGCGAGCGAGAGGGAGTGAGCAAATGAAATTTTTACCAAGATGAAAGAATAGATGAGGTCATTAAGAAGACAATGCTGCCAACAGTATCAAAATGCCTAGGATAGAAAGAAATTGAAATTCAGGACAGATCTAAAGAGGATCTGTCTGGGTGCAGAACTCTCATCCTGACCAAGGGTTGCGACTGAGCGGCACTTGGCTGTTTTTTGTTGTGAGGGAAAACCAAGTGAGCCCAGTGGTGTAATCTGAGATCAAAACAGGCAGATGAGCCTTCAGTTCTTTCAGATGAATTGCCTTTGTTCCAATGTTTCGTCTGAACATGAAACACAACCAAAATTCAAAGTAAGCAGAATCCCACAGACCTGCAAGGCTAATCCCAAGCTTTGACAACACTCAGAGAAAATCCCCCTCAGACGATTCACATGTGTTGCCTCGCTGACTTAGTGACATGACGTGTTCAGCAGGATCCCCTCTGATCCAAAATTAAACCCAAACAGTGCAAAGATCATTCCTCCATCCCCTCCAAGGATCAGAGGAATTGGCTGATGGCTAAATCCCTTTGAAGCAGGAGTTGGATGCAGCCGCGCTGTGGACAGGGGAAGGGAAATTGCAGTGACAGAGCAGTTGTATTAGCTTGTGAAACAAAATGTAGGCCATGTTCTGAAACACTGCAGTAGAGTCCAAACATTCTCCACTATAGGGGTTTCAAATTCTAAAACCTCCTCGTGCCTCACTGATGTAGAACTGCCAGGTAGGTGACTTCTAGAAAGAGGCTGCATCTGCACCTTTCCTCTCTCCCATGAATAGGTCTAGCTGCCAGCACACACCTCCTGCATTAACTTCCCCTTTCTATTTTTTTATTATATTGAGAACATAAAATAGTACAGAGCATACTCCATCACTGACAAGTGCTTTTCAGCCTTCAGTTGACAAAGGCAAACCTGACATTTATTTCCCATAAAAAATCCTCTTGCACAGCTGTAAACGGACTGGGAAACCATGGCATGCTTTCCATGGTTAGCTATTTTTCTTTCAAAGTGCCATAATTTTTGTTGTGATTATTGGTGGAACTGCAGTATTTCTGAAGCAGAGACCTTGGACTTTTCATGTGGATCAGTTTCAGGTGATGTGTAAAGCTGGATGGCAACTGGGTGACTCATTTGCTCAGTGGGAGCAGTCATAGCCTCGAGATGCTGAAGGAACTTCTGGGTGCAAGGGGAGGTTCCCAGCGTCTTCAGGTACACGCTGACACTATGGACTGTGATTTTGGATCTAGTATCTAAGTTAGGATTGTAATTTTGGAGTTGATATCCAAGTTGGGATGAATTCTACCTGAACTTTAGCCATCTAAAAGTTAACTGTCTAGTCTAATATTTCTTAAGACTCACTTTTACTAGTCCTAGTTCTTCATGCATGGCACACACTGTGTAAACCAGTTTAACTGCTCAGCTACAGCACCCTACCGTGACAGCTCTGCTACTTCTAGATCTAAATTACTCTGCANATCATTATCATCATTATTATTATATTTTATTTCAATTCATAAACTGTTCTTATCTCAACCCATAAGTGTTCTTATTTTTACTCTTCCGATCTCTCCCCCATCCCACTGCAGGGGGGAGTGAGCAAGTGGCTGTGTGATGTTTAGCTGCCTGCTGGGTTAAACCATGACAATTTGTCTGGCTGTTATTTCTCTGTGTCCAGGTCCTGGACAGACAGTCCTCTGTCCAATCTGACTAAAGATCTGAATAAAAATTTTTATTCCAGATCCTGCACAATCTGGAATAAAAATGCTCTGCAGAGAAAGATAAAGCTAACATCAAAAAATATCCTGAAGAGCCTCACATACAAAACAGATAGGNAGTCAAGTCCTTTTCAGCTTCTCAAGCTCTACTGACTGGGAAGGCTGGAGATACACAAGAAGCTGTGAGGGGGCACACCCAGACCAGCTCATNGCCTCACATACAAAACAGATAGGGCTCTTCTGATGTTTTTTAAAGAATATGTTGACATCCACTCCTAGGCCCCTGATTTTCTCTATGTGATAGCTCAGGGAGCATAGGAACCTCACTTCAGGCTCCAGATGATGAAAGACCAGCAGCTGTATCCAAAGTTTTTCTGGAATTAATTAAACATTCTTTGGTTTGCACATACACTCTTCCAGTAAATTAGTGATATCATGATGAGCAATATAGTGATGTTGTTATATTCCAGTTCACGTGAACTCATTTCCTTTATTTACAGCTTTATCTTTTTATCTCTAAGTTGAAGTTGAAACAATTCCTCCTGCGCCCTTAATATCTAGACTGTTTATTCTCTATAAGGTTTTGCTGGGGGAAAAAAAATTCTTTCCTCTGAGAACAGCAGTAATGCAAGAGTTTGATAGGGTCTTAATGACCTAAATTGACCAAAGTTGCTTCCTGATGAGACAGTTCTGCAACCCATTTTATCTTCAGTTTGCAGGAGCTAATTAAACTAATTTGAAGGCAGAGAAGACAGCTCCAAAATGCAAAGACAGAGATGATTGTTCCCAGAGGAGAAGAGATAATACTCACAACATCTTCAGCCAAACTTTGGTAATATTCAGAGTGAAGCTTTGATTCAGACCCACCTAGAAATAACTAATTATATCCAGAAAGTCTCTGCTTGAATACTGATGAAGGTGTCACTTTATAAAAAGCCGTATGTTTTCGATTTAATTTCTTAACAATTGATTAGCATTGTAGAAACTGTACACATAATAACAACTGATTCACAGAAGAGTAATTTCTTTTATTGTGTATTACTTCCTCGAATCAAATGTTCCAGTTTTGTGGGCCATGTCAGGCTAACAACATCTCCGTTTTCTGAACTCAGTATTATTTTATTCACCATAATTGATACACAGGTAATTGATCTCTGCTAAGAACAGATGTCAGCTTCAGAAATCCTCAGTTGTCATTGGTAGCCATTGCCTCAAAGTAGTCATTAGCTTAGTAATATTGATGCTTGAAGACAATGGGAATCTTTCTATTCATATCAGTAAACTCTTCATTAGACCCCTCTGTGAGTGATGCATACTGTGGATATTAAATCAACATTTTTGCATAATGTTGCACCTTTTACCATTTCCACATAACAATGAACATCTCCTAAAAAATACTTTTAAGAAAATTACCTCAGCACATTCAGTTGCACAAAAAGGAAAGAACATTTTGGTGACCCCCATCACACACCCTCCAGAGTGTTTCTGTTCAACATTATACGTGACACCACACACAAAGGCGGCGAGGCATTCCTTTGCTTTCTGTGCCTGTTAAAGATCCCAGAGTCATTAAAACGCTAACTTAATACCTGTTTATTTTGTACTCCCATGCACAGCACACAGTAAACTTACATGCTGAGTAGGTGGGCAGGTGGCATTTTGAATCCACCCCAAGCAATCTTCCATGACTGGCACAAAGTGCTGTGATTAGACTCTGAATGAGAAAACGCATATGTCACCCCAAGCACCTATATGGTTATAAAACAAGCAGCCACTTTTTCTCCAGGGTCATTTTTCCCCCCTTAGAGATTTCAACAACATGTGTTTTAATGTATTTGCATTTACATTTACAGGGAAACTTCTGTAAAAGCTGTCACATGAGAGGGTCACGGTGTCGGTTTGGAACAAAAAGATTGGGGCACTGTCTTGAAATATATCAGGAACTGGAAAATGGGGGACCAGTCAAGTGCACAGTACAACTGTGAGACAGTTTCCCAAATACCAGGGTGAGGGCCAAACTGCACCATGTATTTTATAGATAAATACTTATTCTCAGTTGCACTCAGAAGTAAAAACAGAGCACAGATGTAATCTTCCTGCAAGACACTTGCTAATAAAGCAAGATATCTTGTTCAGCAGAGGAAGAGCTTCTGAATCTTCTATGAGCTTGACACACTGAAAAAGAAACATAACCCCCCCTCTGTGACCGCCCCTATCATGGGTTCAGCTTTCTGTCTTCCTATGGCTCAGGCTTATTTCTGACATGTCCCCATTGTGTAAACTTGTCCCAGACTTCTGAGCAAGTAACTAAGCTCTGAAAAAGGCCATAGGAAAGCCTGTAGGGAGAACCATGCAAAATAAGACGGGTAAAATTGCAGCTGACAGATTCAAGAGGAAAAATACCAACATAGAAAGGTATAAAACCCTAAACAGGGAAGGGTGGAGTCAGCAGATGACAACTCATCAGCTGGAGGACCCATTCCAGAGGCAGTGGCCAGCTCTTTCCTTCCCGACTGGCACCTTCTGACGAGCAAAGCCTCTTCAGGTGTCTCTTTAGGGAGGTGAGCACACTAAAGCTTAGACTTGTAGCATTTGGGAATGATAGCCAACAATTGCTTTACACTACAAATTTGTGCATATCTTGCTTGCAGAGTCACTTTGCACACAGCTCTTTAGCTGGCTCCCTCAGGCTTTTTTGAGCCTGAGCGAGATGACCCAAGAGAGGGTTGCAGAGGTGCAAAGTGAAACCTTGAGATAAATCCATCAAAGCTAGTTCACCTCTAGGAAGGATGTATAGGAAAAGGAGACAAACATTTTTTGAAGAATAGGTTGCTTCAGGTTTCTGCCATTAATCCTTGCCTCTTCTTTATGACTATTCATCCCTTTTCAGGGACTGCCCCTCACAAATGCTTGGGTCAAGCCTTTTTCTCACCCCAGAGGTCCATAAGGAGAACTTAAGCTATGACAGTCAGTAATGGGGTAACTTAGGTTGGAGAACTAGAACCTCTTGTGACTGTGGTTCAGGTGTAAAAATACTCCAGGCCAAAGTGTCAGGTATGAGTCTGCTACCGCTTTGACTGGGTCTGTAGAGAGTTTAGCCTCCTGCTGATCATGCAGCTAGTCCTTAACCAGGAGACATCTGGCAGTATGAGCCTGATGGAGAATAAAAATCCTTATATACTGAGATGTGACAAAATGAATATCAGAAGCACAGAGACACTAAAAGAGCAATCTCCCCCTCTCTTTCTCTTCAGGTATACTCCTAGGTACACAGCACTGACACAGATGGCCTGCCACAATCTGCAACCAAAGTCATGTTGTTTTCTAAACATTGAAAATATTCATGGCTTTTAATTATTTTTTTTTTAGTACCATTAAGAAAATGACAGCCATGTCCAGTAAGTCTCTTGATAGTTATTTATATTTTCTTTTCTGTTCCAATTACATGAATTAAAATCCATGACATGCCAAAGATATATATTTGGAAGGTCTTTTGAACAAAATATTGTTAGCAATGGGAGGTTGTTGATATATTCACACAGCTCAGCTAGGTCTTATTAGAGGGGGTTTTTTTGTTATGAGTATTTAGTNGATATCTTGTTCAGCAGAGGAAGAGCTTCTGAATCTTCTATGAGCTTGACACACTGAAAAAGAAACATAACCCCCCCTCTGTGACCGCCCCTATCATGGGTTCAGCTTTCTGTCTTCCTATGGCTCAGGCTTATTTCTGACATGTCCCCATTGTGTAAACTTGTCCCAGACTTCTGAGCAAGTAACTAAGCTCTGAAAAAGGCCATAGGAAAGCCTGTAGGGAGAACCATGCAAAATAAGACAGGTAAAATTGCAGCTGACAGATTCAAGAGGAAAAATACCAACATAGAAAGGTATAAAACCCTAAACAGGGAAGGGTGGAGTCAGCAGATGACAACTCATCAGCTGGAGGACCCATTCCAGAGGCAGTGGCCAGCTCTTTCCTTCCCGACTGGCACCTTCTGACGAGCAAAGCCTCTTCAGGTGTCTCTTTAGGGAAGTGAGCACACTAAAGCTTAGACTTGTAGCATTTGGGAGTGATAGCCAACAATTGCTTTACACTACAAATTTGTGCATATCTTGCTTGCAGAGTCACTTTGCACACAGCTCTTTAGCTGGCTCCCTCAGGCTTTTTTGAGCCTGAGCGAGATGACCCAAGAGAGGGTTGCAGAGGTGCAAAGTGAAACCTTGAGATAAATCCATCAAAGCTAGTTCACCTCTAGGAAGGATGTATAGGAAGAGGAGACAAACATTTTTTGAAGAATAGGTTGCTTCAGGTTTCTGCCATTAATCCTTGCCTCTTCTTTATGACTATTCATCCCTTTTCAGGGACTGCCCCTCACAAATGCTTGGGTCAAGCTTTTCTCACCCCAGAGGTCCATAAGGAGAACTTAAGCTATGACAGTCAGTAATGGGGTAACTTAGGTTGGAGAACTAGAACCTCTTGTGACTGTGGTTCAGGTGTAAAAATACTCCAGGCCAAAGTGTCAGGTATGAGTCTGCTACCGCTTTGACTGGGTCTGTAGAGAGTTTAGCCTCCTGCTGATCATGCAGCTAGTCCTTAACCAGGAGACATCTGGCAGTATGAGCCTGATGGAGAATAAAAATCCTTATATAGAGATGTGACAAAATGAATATCAGAAGCACAGAGACACTAAAAGAGCAATCTCCCCCTCTCTTTCTCTTCAGGTATACTCCTAGGTACACAGCACTGACACAGATGGCCTGCCACAATCTGCAACCAAAGTCATGTTGTTTTCTAAACATTGAAAATATTCATGGCTTTTAATTATTTTTTTTTTAGTACCATTAAGAAAATGACAGCCATGTCCAGTAAGTCTCTTGATAGTTATTTATATTTTCTTTTCTGTTCCAATTACATGAATTAAAATCCATGACATGCCAAAGATATATATTTGGAAGGTCTTTTGAACAAAATATTGTTAGCAATGGGAGGTTGTTGATATATTCACACAGCTCAGCTAGGTCTTATTAGAGGGGGTTTTTTTGTTATGAGTATTTAGTCATATGCCATTTTGTGAATCTCTGCTATGTCTTGAACATTTCACGACTTCCACTAGCTGAAGAGCTTCTGATTTTTCAGACTTATTATTTGCAACCTATGAGGTTGCAAATGACATTCAGTGGCAATTAGAAGAAAGTTCATGTATCAAAAATTATGACTAATGGAGACAAATTAGACATTGTGTAGAGCTTTAAAATTAAAACCCACCAATATTAGTATAATCAATATTGTTTATAGAAAAATGACTTGCATACTACAAAAACTCCAACTTACAATAAGACATTTTCCTGGGGCAAATGAGCTGTATATCAATAGACAAAATAATTGCATATAAAATATGCCACCGAAATGGCATTTTCACCATGAAAGCATAATTGAAGAACAAACAATTTTCACAAAACTCCCACTAACAGCAGTGGTTCATTACAATCAGTAAGTCAAACATTTACTTAGCATCACTAATGTTGACAATTAGTCTTTTGTCTTTTTCACATCTGGTGCTTTTAGCAAGATTCATTTAATCAAGAAGTTTATCCAGATACTAATTTATTTACTGATATCCTCTTCGTTTATTTTGCAACTTTCATTGATGATCAGAAGATCCTAATTTTTTCCTTTTTAAAAGACTTTAATAATGACTGTATGATTTAAATAAGTAAGTACATGGATATACTAAATTCATACATAAATTAAAAATAAAGGTTTATTTACATTCACTTTAAAATAAGTGATATTAGGAATATATCCCAGGATGTGATTTTTAACTATTTTTCTCACAGATCAGAGCAGAACTCAATACAGATTTACAGGAACAAAACAAGGTATGTCTTGATTAAGGACCAGATGTTGCTCTGCCTCATTAACTTGGAAAATAGCACGACTATGGGTGAAAGACTTAGGCTCATTATCAGTCCTAATATTGTGAAAAATTTTTTTTTAATCAATGGCAGAAGAAAGAAAAATCCTGTAAAATAAAGAGATTTCTTCTCTTTTTCTTATAAAACATCTTCTCTCTTCTCCCTGCCCCCTGGAAAATAATGATCAGGTTGAAAATGAATTGTCCATGGTGGAATAATTGAAATATCTTGCATTTTTCATAGTTGTATTTAACTAGATTCAATTAAACAGGTTTTTAAAATGCAGCATCAAAAATATTGAATAAAATGTTTTGTTTTTAAAAAAAAAATCACTTTTTTCCTTCCCAATTAATAGAACTCAGCTCAATTGTATGAAATATTGATATAGACTGTATTGTACCAAGCAAGCTGTTTGTCCAGTGCATATTGCCAATTCATCACCTGCAAAACTTTTCAGAATAGCTAATTCTCATGTCTGCCATTCTCCTAGCAGTGCCCTTTCAGAACACCATGCAGCAACACCTCTCCAGTAAGCGTGTAGAAACATTTTCTGCACTTACCCAAATTGCTTACTGCAGACTCCCAACAATGGTCGTAACCTGGACATCTCAAAATGTAACCTTTGAGTTCATATAGATCTTCACACAAATAACTACCTTTCATGATCAATAGTTCTGTGGTTTCCTTTATAAGAAAGCAATTTATGTAATTCAAGAAACTCATGTGAAAATAAGCTTCCTTTAAAAGAAACACATTGTTTGTAAGCCACGAAAGAAATAGAAATTGAAAGTCAATCTTCTTTTATTTGGTGCAATATCATTGATGCAGCTTTTGCTAGCAACTGGAATTATGGACTGAGACAGGAAATAAAAAAAGAGGAAAAAACCAAGCTTCTGAATAAGCTGGCCCTCTCCAAATCCTAACGGTTCAAAGGCAGGAATAACTTTTCCAGACACATCCCTTTTGCTGAGTGATTCTCATGCATATTAGGCAGGATAGGTGATTTTTTGTCAAGAGAGAAGAATTTTAGTTGAAAACAAACCAAAAAGGTCTGACAAACACCCTATTGCTTGACATTTATCTATTCTATCATCTAGTAAAATTCCCAGTAAGATGTTCATTTATGGCAGTGGGATTTAAATTACCATGAAAAGAGCTTAGGGCCTGTCCTGTAGCTTGGCTCTGTAGGACTACAGCTATAAATCTGCTTTAGTAAAACAGCAGCAAGGATTAGGCGCTGTTAGACAGCGAGCATTGCTCCCGGCGTGGTTTTGGTGCAGACATGGTAACTTCCATTGTCCCAAGAGCGCACTGAATAGAGCTGGCAATGGCAGCCTGCCTGCAGCCAGGCTGCTGGGGGCAGGAAGGGAATTTAGCTGTCAAGTCGCAGTATCACCTGGCTGCGTTGCAGAGAACAGTCCCCAGCCTATATTATTTAGTAACATAGCTGTGACTTTCACCTCTGGCACGTGCTTGGAGTTTTAAACTGATAGGCTCTGCCCAGCTCCCTTTCAGGCTTCTGAAACCTACTCAACATAAAGAGACTTTTCCTATACTTCACCACCCCTCAGGCACAGCAAAGTGAATTTTGTTTTATTTTCACCTGAAGAGGTATCCAGTTCTCAAAGGACAAAGCAAAATCTGTAAAGGAAAAAAAAAACCAACTTTGGAAATGCTGGACTTGATTACCCTCCCTGGACATGCAGGAAGGTAGATGGAAGGTAGGTTGCTTTCCCTTTGAGTGCTAGAAGTCCCTAATGGGAGCTCTAGCAACAGAAGTATTATTGTGAAGCCAGCTCATATAATAGCTGCTATTTCTAAGGGTCCAGAGAGCAAAAGAGAGAGCTTAGCCTTGTCTCTTTTCTTAAAAAAAAAAAAAAAAAAAGGAAAATAATGTTAGTTTTGTACTGACTTGCAGCTGTCATCAGAAGGGTAACTTTTTGTTGCTGGCTAACTTAACTTACTGTTTCAAAACAGTAATGTAGACATCTAATTTTGGGGTCTGTAAGTTTGTATGTAGTATTTCATGGCATTCTTTTCTCAGGCATATTTCTTGTGTCAAAGAGGAAATGCCCTATGTATCTTGTGGCTATGTAAATGTGTTTTCTTAGTCATGTTGAGACTACACACATATTCATACATTAAAAAATTAATTCCCCCAACATTGGCATAAACAAATGTAGGAAATCTATCTTGGGTGTTATAATGAGATATTCTTATCAGGATGATGATTGTTTTAAGAAGCTAATAGATGTTACATGAGAAAGAAGAGGGTATATGAAATGACTCATTTTCAGAGTTTGAAGGCTTAAAAAATAAAATTACCTGGGTATCCACAGGCTTCATGAATAAAGACAAATAACTTGTGAATTAGCAAAGTTTCAGAAAAGTGACTCCATTAACTTAAAGATTTCAGTGAAGTGTAATGAATTGGCTTTCTTCACAGTAAATAGAATTTGTAAATTGTAACTTGACAGACACCCTTATAAAAGCTAGAGGAAGATTTAAAAATCACATAGCGAAATAATGTCTATATTGCAGTATCTTAAATTGTATGAAAGCAATAGCACAACATTTACAGTTATTTAGGTAATGACAGCTTATAGGGAAAACCTGCCATTCTCTTTATCACATCTTAACTTGCTCCAAAAGTGTGTTAAGGAGCTTGTTTAATATTGCCACAAAGCAGTAAAAAATAAATCACAGCAGAAAACATATGTATATCTCTGGCTGGACAGGGCTGGGATTTTGAATGAAGACAGATCTTGCAGAACTGATAGTGGGGGTACAAGAATGAATAACCACAATTTTAGGCAAAAAAAACTTCCATTAGATCAATCCCTCTATTAAATAATGGCTCTTGATTGCTTTTTTCAGTGAGTTCATGTCATGACATACCAAAAAAGATGCAATCCGGCCCGCATGCTGATTTAACTCTGTAAGAGCAACCAGCAATTTGCACAGAAGCGATGGAGGGTTTCCTCCTCCTCTGTTGCCATCAGGTCTTGCATGGTGCTAGGCATGTCCTACCAGATGGTAAAAAACTAAGGATCTCACTCTAAAAGTGCAGTTTTCCTTCTTCTTTTTCTCTTCATTCTGTGGCTATGGGTGTCGATTTGCACGCACACAAGCAGATTAAAATGAGATGGCTGCGTACAGTGCCTGTTTACCCACCACCCCCTCTCACTGCCATGCCACTCCCTCTCTGGCAACAAGTGAACCATGTGTGTAGCTCCTGACTGTCAGCCCACACAAGGAAATCAAACCTTCTTCTGGGCTGTGTGAACATGCCACGCTGTAGGCTGAAGAGGTTCAGGAGCTGCTTCTTGTATGATGAAACGCTTCCGCTGCAAGACAACTTAGTCTAATAGCTTCTGGACAGATTAAAGATTCCCATCATTACCTGAAGGCCTTTAAAATAAGTTCTCCATCCTATAATTGTTGATAGTCGCAAAGGTATCACAAATGTTGTCTGCATTCATAGAATCATAGAATCATAGAATGGTTTGGGTTGGAAGGGACCTTAAAGATCATCTAGTTCCAACCCCCCTGCCATGGGCAGGGACTCCTTCCACCAGACTAGGTTGCTCAAAGCCCCATCCAACCTGGCCTTCAACATTTCCAGGGATGGGGCATCCACAACTTTTCCGGGCAACCTGTTCCAGTGCCTCACCACCCTCATAGTGAAGAATTTCTTCCTTATATCTAACCTAAATCTACCCTCTTTCAGTTTAAATCCATTACCCCTTGTCCTATCACTACAGGCCCTGGTAGAAAGTCCCTCTCCAGCTTTCTTGTAGGCCCCCTTCAGGTACTGGAAGGCTGCTATAAGGTCTCCCTGGAGCCTTCTCTTTGTTTGAACCAAGAGTTTAGTAGTTTGACAGCTCTGGTGATCTGACTGGAAGAAGTTTGGTATTGCATATAAGGTTTTCTGGTCTCATTTCTCACACTTTACAGGAGTAATATCCAAATATATTTTGTGTTGTCACAGCTATACATTACTTGAGAGCAAACCTGTTCCCCCTGAGACCATTAAAAATTCTGAGGTGTGGGGAGCAACTCAGGAATGACATTTACTCCTTCAGTAATAAGTTAAAGAAATTGCAATAAGAGGGGTGAAAATAACTTTTACAAAGTCAAATAAATGGCTATGACACTGCTTAGGTGTTTTTGGCCAATGTGGCAGATTTTCGATCTAGAAAACATACCAATTTTATTAAACCTTGCAGATAGTTTAAGGAGTTATATAACAAGTTTTCAGTTTTCACAACACACTATTTCAGAATAATTTCTGTAAGATTCCCTTCACAATTTATTTTTGCAAGAATTAATTTTGCCATGAAAATATTATACAGAGCAGGTGGGTCTCTGATATGTTTTGGGAGCTGTTTATTCCACTGTGCAATGTGAAAATTGCTCATGAAGTGATCTAGACATTATCACATATGACAGCAATGCAAAAACACTTAAAATGGGTAAACTACATGTCATTGGTGAAGGGAAAGAGGTAAGAATCAGATTTGGTGACAAATATGAGCCTGTTCTTTTGTCGGTGAACTGGTTTATTTTTATATCATTTATTGCTTGATCTGTGTCTGTTGTTCCAAATTATGTTATTTTAATTAAGCAGAGCTGTTCTGCCAGAAAGCAGAGAGTCCTCAGCTTTTCTTACAAACATCAGACCTAAAATAATTGAGGATAGTATGAGGATAGCAGGATGTTTTTTGAAAATACTGTCATGAATGATTTTCCTTTAGTAAGACTTTTTGGTCATTACTATATTATAGCACTAACCATATGAAGATGTCTTAGTGAGAAATTTGTTCTTGGAAGAAGACTTGAGCAAACGTATTCAGTGTTCATGTCTGGTCAGAGTGTAGTGGAACATCTGACTGCAGAAATGCTCCAACCAGGTTGGGAACTATGCAAAAATGCCCCTTATCTTTTTTTAATTCAATAGCTCCTTAATAAGAGGAGTCACCCAGCACATGAAATCTCTAGGCTACTCCCTCTTTTCTCTGAGGAAATTCAGTCTCCATATCTCACCTGATCACTAAACTATGAGCCACCCTAACAAACCAGGCAGAGAAAGAGGCTCCTAGTCTCTTTTGGTAACTGCATCCCATTTCGAAGAGACTAATTGAAGCTTTGCTAAATGAAAGGAAGAGAGAACAGTTAGACAACAGCTAGGACATTGGCCTGGGAAGTGTGAGATATGACTTTCAATCCCTGCTTCTCAGACCAAAGAAAAGATTTGAACTTTTTCTCTACTCCTTGTTAAGCTGCTCCAGCCATTAAAAGACTGTGTCTTTGCCTTTGGCGTGTCTTGTGGGAAAACTGCCATAGGCTCAGGGTGATGAACCCAAACCTTCGAACAGAGGAGAGGGGTTCAGAGGGAAAACTCTTCTTGGTCTTTTCTGTGGTTCATGAGGCTCCCAACCAACCTTGTTTGTCCCATTCATCCTTCTCCAGGCACTGCATAATAAACCCTGATTAGAAATAGGCTGTAGGTTTTTCTGATGCTAGCACAGATCCCAGTAAAGTGCTGTCTTATTCTTGGTTGGTTCATGGCATCTGTATGTTGTTTAATTGATACAGAATGTGTGTGACTTTCCAGTGCTATTTTCAGAAAGAGAGGCTGAAGGCAAAACTGCCACTTGTTATACTGCTTGTTTTATGGATAGGCAAAGTTAGGGTTGCTAGAAATCTGCCTGCAGCGTGCAGGTTTTATGCCTCACTTAGTTAGTTTCCAAAAGGATAAGGAGATTGCCAAGGAGGAACAGAGCTATGTAAACACAACTTTGGCTTTTGCAGTGCTCCCAAGGAAGATACAGAAAGAAGCCAAACAAGTCAATGATGATAATGGATTACTTGTAGCAACTCACACTTCCACTTGTCAAGAGCACTCCAAACTGAGCTCTTGACTGAGCACAGCTGCTCCTTCTTGGACCATCACCTAAACCCAGGAGCACTTGAATTCAGAAACACCCCAGCCAGCACTAGCCCATCTCAACACACCCACATCCATGTGGCACTGTGCAGTCAGACAGATTTTAGTCGGAAAACTCTGCCCGTGCCAGCCGGCCATTCTTGCCAGTGAAGATGGTGGTCCGGGATGCAGAGGCAGAGCTACACAGTTTTGGTGTTTGCTCAGTCTCTGCTAACACAGGACTTGCTGTCCTGCCCTGCAACTTAGTGAACATTGTGAAATGGGCTGTGAAAATCTCTCCAGTAAAAAGGGAGCAAGCATTTTAACATATCCTTATACATCTGATAAAGTGGGGATAACTGTCAGTCACCTTCATACATACCCAAAGCTTTTCCTAATAGCTATTCACAGAAACAGCATCCACAATTGTGAGATTTTTATGGACAGGAGACTATTACTCAAAGGCTGGGAACAGGAATTATCTCTGAACATGTAGAGCTGATATTAAACTCATGAGGTTCAGGCGTGGACACTTATGCCATCAGGTGTGGAAACAGACACCAGGGCTCTCTGCCTCCCAGAAACTGTCATGGTTTCGGCTGGGATAGAGTCAAATTTCTTCCTAGTGCTGTGTTTTGGATTTAGTATGAGAAGAATGTTGATAACACACTGATCTTTTCTGTTGTTGCTAAGTACCATCCTAGTCAAGGACAGCTCTCATGCGCTACCGACTGAGTTAGGTGTACAAGATGGGAGGGAACATAGCCAGGAGAGCCAGCCCAGCTGGCCAACAGGGTATTCCATACCATATGATGTCATGCTCAGTATACGAATGGTAGGTGTGTTCTAGGAAGTAGCGATCGCTACTTGGTTATCGGTCAGTGCAGGTGGTGAGCAATTGCATTGCGCCTCACTGATTTTGTATATTCTATCATTATTATTATTTTCCCTTCCTTTTCTGTTCTATTAAACTGTCTTTATCTCAACCCATGAGTTTTTCTCACTCTTCCCTTTCCGATTCTCTCCCCGTCCCACTGGGGGGTTGGGGGGCGTGAGTGAGCGGCTGCGTGGTATTTGACGGCCTGCCAGGTTAAACCACAACACTCTCTCAGGGAAAGTTTTGAGCATTACATTAAGAATTCAGGTTTTCTGTTGCCTACTTTCTCTCTTGGGTTCTATGAATCATAAAATCATAGAAAAAAAATCAACTTGTAAGGGGGCTCTGAAGGTCTTAAAGTCAGGCCAGATTTTAAACTAGGTCAGGATGCTTAAGGCCATGTCTTGTCAGCTTTTGAATATCTCTTAGGATGGAGCTTTCACAACCTCTCTGGGCAAATGGCTTTGGTGTTTAATCACCCTTGTTGTGAACATGTTTTTCAATATATGCAGTTGAAATTTCCCTTGTTACAACTTGTGTCCATTGCCTCTTACCCTATTAGGGAAGAGAACCTTCTTTGTGCAGCTATGAGAAGAGTATGGCTCTACCTTTTCTACAACTGCCTTTTAGGCAGCTGAAGGCAGCAATTAGGTGCCCCCAAAGCCGCCTCTCCTCCAGGTGAACCAGCCCAGGTCCTTCAGCCTCTCCTCACAGGTCAAGTGCTCCAGCCCCAACCAGCCTGGGGGCCTTCTGTTGAACTTGCTCCAGTTTGTTGACATTTCTTGTACTTTACAGCTCACAAATGAACCCAGTAGGACACACAGAACCCCATAACTGCTGAATAGAGATAAAGAGTCATTCCCTCGACCTCTGGCTGCATTCTTGCTAATACTTTATGAGGCTGGCCTTCTTCACCACAAGGGCATACTGCTGACTCAAGGTTCATCTTGTTGTCCATCAGGACAACAATTCACAGGTTCTTTTCTGCAAAGTGCTTTCTAGCCAGCCAATGCAGAGTCTGTGCATACACTTATTCCATTCCAGGGACTTTACATTTGTCATTGCTGAACTTCATGAAGTTCCTGCCAGTCCATTCTTCCAGCTTGTTGAGGTCTCTTCAAACAGCAGCTTTGCCCTTCAGTGTGTCAACTGCTATCCCCATTTTGTGCCATTCACTATCTTGTTGATTGTGCATTCCACTGCATTTTCCAGGTGAAGACACTGAATAGTATTGGCCCCACTATCAGCCACTGAGGAACACTAGCCATTACCAGCCACTTGGTAGACTTCAAGTGATTTATCGCTACTTTTGAAACTTGAAGGCCCATTCAGTTATTCACCCATCTTGTAGTCTCCCCATCCAGTTCTATACCTCCTGAGTTTGGCTTCAAGGAATTTTGCATCCTTCCACATAAGGAAGCGTGGCCTGAAGAGGAAGAATGGAAATTGCTTCCTTCCTCCTTTAATTTCTCCTGTTCCCTTCTGTCTTTACTGCAGATCTCTCACTGTGGGTGAGTGTTGTAGCCTCCCATGCTTACATAAAAGGTGAGTGGCAACACAGATTTTTGCTATAATTTTTGAATGAAAAAGACTGTAATTCTATGCTGTTGCTGTGAATCCAGGGAGGTCTAAGTATGCCTACTGTAGTAAAGACATCTGCTCACTGTGCTATATTTGAGCTGGCATTGAGGTTCTCCCACGCATTGAACGTGGCTTTGATGCCAAGGCATTTTCTCTCTGATAATTTATGTCTGTGCATGGATTCCTACTGTGCCTAAAAACACATTGGGCAACACATACTCTTGTCCCCAGCACATTGTCGGTTTTCTATCAACCCTCTTCCTTCTCTGTTATCAGAGATAGATGTGGGAATCTACCCTGGGAATGTGGACTTTGTGCTGCAACACAAGTGGAGACCTCAGTGATTTCCCTGAGAAAATTATTTATTTTAACAGGCTCTCCAGCAGAGGACCACCACAACCTGGTAGTTTGGGATTTGACCATCCAGACTGGACATCTGCCTGGAAGATGCTGTATGTTCTTTTTCCCCTGAATCTGGGTTTTATTTCCACGGAAGAAGGAGCGAGATGGGAGGGAAAGAGAGTGTGATACACACCCAAGCCAGAAAGCCAGCATGCACACCAAGATCAACTGCTGCAGGTACAGCTAATATTGGGCAAGGGGATGTTCTGCAGGTAACGTCATGTTTTGTTTTCCATCAGAAGTCTCAATTTTAGCACAGGACTTTACATATAATATGGGGCCCACATGCTGGAGACTGCTGCTGTAGTAATCAATCTAGTATTTACGCAGTTGCAAACTAGTTATGAAACTTGTTCTCAGCAGCTGGACAGAGATCAAGTTTTGTATCTTTGTATTCTACCGTGTTCTTCCACATTTTTTCAAAATAGACAATGATCCATGCCCTGAAAGTGCTTGAGGTGACTGGTAGTCCTATCTTCTTGTAAATTTGAATTGTAATGCACAATTTCCCCATGCAGACAGTATTTTCTGTGTTGTCCATTAGATGAATATATACCAGTCTGTGTCCTGTCTGGGCAGCAAGAGAAGAGAAACTTCTCAAACAACTATTAAAAATGTAGAAAGTGGCACATCTTAAGCTCCACTTCCTTGAAGGCAGCACCACCTAACACTGCACTTGGTTGAGATTCCTGTCTCTGCCTGGGATTTACAATCATTATTTTCCTGCTAATGCTCGGTGCCTTTGAAACACCTTTATAGGGGTTGTTTCTTATTCTAAAAAGATGTCAGGGTAGGATGTCTTCTGTTTGACATAGTAAATAAGCCAATAGTCAGGGCAAACATACCAGGGATGGTATAAAGCTAAAATCAGGTTTTCCATCTGCCCAAGTTTACACTTTCTGCTCTACCCCACCAGACTGTACAGTAATCTTCAGGTGGCAGGAGGAGAAAGGTGGCTCCAACAGTATTGCCTATTGAAGGTGCTGCCCTTCACATGCAAAAATGTGAGTAAGAGAAGTTCCTTTTACCAAATGGTAAGGAGGAGATTTCGGGCATTTCAATTCCTATTTTAACATAAACCAGGAATTTGATTGTAAAACATGACCTCTAATTAGGTCATGCAAAGTGGAATTTTCAGAGGGATTTAGGACCCACTGTCCCAGGATGTTCTAGGGCACTGGCTTGTGCTATAAGGATGGAAAAAGGAACTTGAACCAGGATTTCCCATTTCGATGCTCATCCACTGTGATCTTAGGGAGTACATAGGGGCATCATGTTTTCCCTCAAGGTATGGTTAAACTAAAGGATCAGACCCTATTGGTAGAAGAGATGAAGAAATATCCCAAACTGGTTTCAGCATCAGGTAAGTGTTGTGCAACTCTATCCTGCCCAGGTTTTGGTGGTCTGCATGTACCCACTGTGAGGAACTTAAGATGATTGTGAAAATTCAGTAGCAGAAAGTGATATGAAGAAATTCTACCTTGTAGGGGGGAATAGAAGAGGATCTGATACAGTAATTTGGGTCCCAAATCCTCTTTGCGTTTTTAGACCTCCAAAAAACCTCTCTCCCCATCATTGTTTTATGTGGAGGAGCCAACATGACTGATAACTGTTTATGTTTCCTCTACCACTAAGAATACACATATATCACACCCTTCAAATCACCAACATGCTGCTGCACTTACTGAATGTAGATTGCAATCTTTTCAATAATTAAACCACAGAATTATTAAACAACTTGAGAGACTCCAGCAGGAATATTGGAATTTTAATGTCTTAGGATAAAAAGCCCTCTTAAATAAGAATGTAAAATAGCAATAGTTATGCTCACAAGTGCAAGTTGTACAAGTCAAGAAGGCTGAGTGTAGAACAGTTTGAAAAGGAAAAAGCCAGACTTTGTTTTTACCCTAATTTACTTTCAAAGCCTGGGCTATTGGGCACACTGCAATGTGCTCAGTCTGATTTGCTTTTATTATTTTTGTTGCTGTTTTTGTTATGTCAGTTTTTCTGTGGGTGCTTTTATCCTTTTTTTTTTTAATACTTTTTGTATATTTCTTGTTCTTAATGATGATTTAGAAAAAAATTACAGGCTACAGATGTAATCATGAGGCTGGCAGTCAGGTTATTCTGACTAGATATTCCTCCCTGGGTGTTTCTTCTAAACCTTCTAAATCAGGTTTAATGCTGGCTTTTGCAGCACAGCCTACCAATCAAACAGAAAGTCAGTGTACTTCTTGGTGTGACCACACACTCTTAACCTCATCTTTCTTTTTTTCTTTGGCATAAAAACCCCTTTGGTGGAAACTATTCTATAAAGCTATTTATTGCTTTGCTTTTCTTCCATTTGTGTTCACAGATATTTATGAGGAAAAATCAGTGTTGCTCTAACCTTGTTTTTGCTTTGTGTCATGAACAAGAATGTAGTGTAAAGTCCAAAGAAGCACCGAAGAGTCATGAAAGATTCATATTTGTCATGTTTTCACAAGGTGGATTTAACTGAGGAAAAGCGATTTTGAAACCACAGAAGGGGAATACGTGTGTTGCATATGCTATTGGATACTCTCAGCTGGTGAGGGGAATGTGTGACATACAGCTCTGTGCCTGAAATCAGTGTTTTTCATTCATTCTTTGTGTTTAGCAAACTCACCTTTCCACAGGAAGAATTGCTGTGATTTTAACAAGTGCGGGGGTACAAAAAGTCAGACACTGGTCTGACAGCCAAAGAGGGGGTCCTGGTGCTCCGTTATACCGCACCAGCTCTCCCTTTTCCTCCTTGCTGCTGCATGGCACAGCTGCTGCTCTCCATACTGAAGAGCGAGCTCAGCCTGAGAGATAGTTTCTGGGTTTCTTCCAGGTCCTGTTCTGTGGGCAAAGTGGAAGAAACAGAGAAATTTAGGAAAGGCATTTTTCAGCCCCATGCAGCTTCATTCTTGCAGCTTTCCCTCAACCTATGCCTATTTTCATAGAGTCATAGAATCGTTTAGGTTGGAAAAGACCTTTAAGATCAAGTCCAACTGTTAACCTAGCACTGCCAAGTCCAACACTAAACTGTGTCCCTAAGCACCACATCTACACGTCTTTTAAATACCACCAGGGATGGTGACTCAACCACTTCCCTGGGCAGCCTGTTCCAAGGCCTGACCACTCTTTCAGTAAAGAATTTTTTCCTAATGTCCAACCTAAACCTCCCTTGGCGCAACTTGACGCAGTTTCCTCTCGTCCTATCGCTTGTNCCTTTTCCGCTGCTTTTTACATAACATTCATTCTTGCTGCATGTCTCATTTAGCCTCTGGGCTAAATGGAGCGCATAATAGTTCAAGCCAGTTGAAGATTGTTCCTTCATGCAATAAAACTGCATTTGCTTCTTTTGCCATGAATGATAAGCAGGAACTTCTGCAAATCAAACATCCTTTCTTTTTTTCTCTGTTATACATTGATCCATAACAACAATTTCATTTGGTATTATATTAAAAGATTTTAATTTCTCCAAATGGAAGTCAATTTCTATTTTCTCTTTCCCATTACTTGTATTTATGCTAACACTGTAAAGACAGTCCAACATGGGGTCTTTCATCAAAAATGCATAAAAAGTAAGGAAACAGCGTGAATTAGATGATTTCTTCCCAGTGCCATTTTTTAGCTATTATGTTGCAGAATGTAAAAGAGCTATTTTGGTTTTGACTCTGCCTACAAAAGAAGGGATGGAAATGCAGACCCATCTCATTTGCTGTTACTGTGGAGGCATTTCTCCCATTTTGCCTTTTCCCAGAAAGGACTAATCCTTCCTCTCCATTTAAAGTCTCCTTCATCTGAAGGCACTCCCATGCACCTCCAATTACACTAACTCCACATATTCCTGCTGAGCTGGCTCTTCCCTGCAACATTTTCCTATGACTCTGTCCTCAGACATTTTTCTTTTTCCTTGAATGTGGTGTATTTTCAGGCAGGGTCAGAGGACGACGTTGTGAGTCGGAGTCGGTGCAGCTTCAGCAGGTTCCTGGGAAACACTTCTCCTCCTGCCACGCTCTCACCTGCGTAGCTCGCAGCAAGGCACTCACCCCCTCGCTGCTGCCACAGCTGAGCACCGAAACGCTGCTGCTTGCAGGCTTTCTTAATTGCACAGCATCCACAGCTCTCCAAAAGGCTGTTAAACGAAGCTGCTCTCTCCCTGTCTGGCTGACATGAGGGGATGTGCTGGGTTTGGCTCAGCTGGAAGTGGTTCTTTCCATGTCTTTTGAGGTACTTTCACAAAAACCCATAGCTTGTTCATTAGGAAAGTGTTATGGCTCGTAGGCACAGTTAATTAGCACTTATGAATAAAAGAAAAGTAGGAAGGAAAATTAGAGGAGTAAGAACATAAAAATGAACAGGAAGAAAAACAATATAAGTCTATAAGAGCAAAGCACTCAAAAAATTAATAACAAAATATATTGATGCTGTAGGTTTTACAGTGATTTTTCATTCCCAGTCTAAAGCAAATACTACGTGGCGAGAAGTCCAGCTGAACCAGCACACCAGAGGTATGTCTGTCTGTCATACAGCTGCCTCTCTGGTGCCAAACAGCCAGGAAACAGAAGAGTACTTCAACAGGGAGAACAGAGTAACCGTGTGTGTGGGTGTCATCGATGCTATCATGAAATTTTTAACAACCAGCTGAACAAGAGGCACTAGCCTCACTTTACTTTCCTCCCTGTGGCTGCAATTCATTGTTAGATTTTTTTTGCGCAGCTGTATTATGAAAAGCTTAAAAGCATGAACTGTGCTGCAGAAGTGACAGGTTGCCCTCTCGACAGCTAAATACTGGCACCAAAAATCTTCCTGGAAAAAACCTATAGTCTTTCAAAGAACCAGCTGACTACAGGAGGATAAATACATTTTGAGCCTTGCTGTTAGAAGGTAAGAAATTGGCTGTAGCATGTAATTAAATATTATACCATGATATGAAAAATACAGAAATGGGCTGAATAAAGGCTAAGTACCACGCTGGGCATAACTGCCATTTTGAGCCTTTTGAGTGCTCAACTTTGCAATTCTACTCATACTCTGTTAAGAAAGAACATTGTTTCCATGATTGAAGGATGATCCCGGAGGCTCAGGACAGCCAATGCATCCCATTTATCCATTAATCAATACACACACTTTACATTTTCTAAGAGAATGAATCAGTAATTAGAAGAAATCTCTGCATCAGCTATCGTGGCATCTCAATGATTCTGGGATAAATCAGGGCAGAAACAGCAAGGTGTTGTGGCAAACTGCTCTTCCTGTCGGAGCAGAAGGCTGTGGCTGTCTTTTAACTTTTTTTATTTCCTTTGACTCTGAATAGTGCCAGCAAGTCATTTCAGGGAAGAAAAGCTGCCCATGAGCCAAGGGTTGGCCACTGCTGTCTCTTTCTATCTATCTGTTTATGTTGGTGTTCACACTCTCCCTGTGTGCCTAACCATCTTGTGCTACTCTTTAATAGCAACAGCGGTGTCCTGAGGCATGTTAGCCTGGAAGACCTATTTCCAGTTTGTGCCCTAGCTGTCAGGGGTGATCATTTGCCCCTGATATTGGATTTTATGGCAATCCTGTGCAGTTACAAAATTTCTTGTCAAAACACGCCCTGTCGGTAGGCTGTCAGGCAAGGAGGGGAGTTAAGCTTCCCAGTTTTAGCATTACGTTGAAGAGGAAAAAGCAACCATGATCCTGTATGACAAGTCAGATGATCCAGGACTGGATGATAGGAAACAAACATCAGTCTGGGACTGAAATAATTGAAGAGCCAAAGGTTTTCTTTGCTAGCAGAAATAATTTAGTGAAGATAAAGGCCTTGTGCTCTCTTTCCCTGCCAGCATTTCTTTGCCCCTGAGCTGGGTCAGACTCAAAGCTTGTCAAATAGATTAAACAAATCAAATACACTTCATAGCTTTCCCTTCACAAAATTCACTTCATAAATAGTCTGGATATTCTTGAACCATTATACCAGCTCTATAATTAGGAAGGGAAAAGGATATTTCATGAAATACAATCTTCAATGAGTAGCACTCTTAGCTATAACATAAGCCCAGAAGTTTTCTGAGGTTTGTCCCTCTTAATTCTCATTTTTCTGGCTCCTATGAGAACCTCCTGCCCCACTGAGAGGTTCAGCGCACCGTCCTGCACCACGATTCTCCCCCAGACCTACACCTGCCTTCCCCACCAGGAGAAAACATTTTTAGCTTCCCTGGCTAATGAAGAGAATCTCATCTTTATAGTCAGGCAACAGTCCTCCTAATTATCTCTGAAAGCCTCAGATGCTCCACCTCCTGTGTGGAGCAGAGACTCCAGGTCCACCATTGCATTGCAATTTCACATGCTGACGATTTGTTTCTTAGGCAGCAGTGACAGGACACGAGTGAGGGGTACAGGCACGGTGACAAAACAGAGGCTTCACATCAGCTTGACGCCCCCCACCAGTCCTCACTTTGGGAAACATTTGATCATGTTTATCTTTCTGAGTGCCAGCAGCTATAGACAGAGGAATTTAACGTGGAGAAAGACTTAAATTTGGGCTTGTACCTAAACAAATACTTGAGGTCTGTAAAAGGAAACTAATTTTGTATTTTTTTAAACCAAGCCTGGTGTCAAATTTGACATGCTTAAGAAAGATAAGTGTGTAGGGTGATGAGAACAAGAGACATAAAGAAGAGGGTGAAAGCAGGCATCCCCCATCTAGTATGGAAGTGCATGTGTGCACAGCCTGGGAAACAATCCGGAGGGATGAGCTCTCCTGTGGAGTCACAGGGCTGTGGCATCACTGCAGGACTGGAGAGCGGCTGGGCCTGCCCGCATGGCTATCAGCTCTGCAGGTAAGACAGGCAGTGAAGAGGAGGGGAGATGCCCTGTGTGCGAAGCAGCAGCTCAGAGGTGCAGAGCATTTCCATGGGATGGATGATGGGCCGGGTGCAGGCTCATGGGTCAGGATCAGGAGAGACTGGTGAGGGTGGCATCACAGTGGGAGGGTGCCACTTCACCTGATCAGGGTGAGGGCAAACACAAAGACTTCTTTAAACAGCTCAAGCCTCTGTATCACAAACCCTTGTTCTTTGGGGCACTTTAACGTCCTTTCATCTGCTGGAAGGGCAATACAGCAGGACACAAGGGTTAAAGATTTCTGGAGGTGTCAGGGAGAACTTCTTGATACAGGTGCCAGGTAGGCCAAGCAGGGCAATGCTCTCCAGCATCTGCTATTCACCAGCAAGGAAGCGCTGACTGGGGATGTGGTAGCTAGTGGCAGCCATGGTTGTAGTGACCACACAATAGGGGGGTCCACGATCCTGTGGGGAAGGAGAAAGGAGCGCAGCACAGCACAGACCCTGGACTCCGGGCAAGCAGACTGCTGCTTGTTCAGGGAATTGGTAGGTGGGATCCTATGGGACAGCTCTGAAAGATACTCAGGAGAACTGGCAAGCCTTTAAGGACAGCATCCTCCAACCACAGATGAGGCCCATTTTGATATTCTGAAAGACAGGTGGGTGTATCAGGAAATGCCTTGGCTAAGCAGGAGACTCATGGCAGAGCTCCAGTGCAGAAAGGCAGCATACAGGCAGTGGAAGAAGGGACAGGCTAAAAAAGAGAGCAATTATGGGAAAGAACATATTTATTGGAAATATTAATTCTCTTTTCTCCAGGGAAGAGAGTATTTATAAAAATCTAGAAAGACACACAAAGTTGTCACATATCAGTCTATCTTCAAGCAGAATTATCTGAAAAATATTTCCTGAGGGAAATCAAGTTCTCTCTAAATGTCTCAAGTCATAGATGGCATATGGGAGCTCTTCTAATAATTCTTGGCCTGAGACATTGGGGTGGCAAACCCAGAATGCTTTCAATAAAAACAAAAAAACCAACAAACTATCAACATTTGCAAATTATCCCTTTGAGAAAGGTTTTATAGTTAGCAGGGTGACACAGTCAATTTCTGTTGAAAGAGAGACCTTCTGTGATGGTGTCTTTTCAATTTTCCACATGACTTTCAAACTAATCAAATGTGCTTTGCTCTTTCATGAACGTAACAGTTAGAGGAGGAAAAGCCTAAGCAGAAGGATAAAACAGCACAGCTATATCTTACCAATGAAGTTAAAAACAAATTCCAAATCTTGAATTTACGGGACAACTAATTTCTAGGAAGAAACTTGCCTGAGGTGTGGGGTTATGCACAAAAGTGGGGCAATTCTCAACATGGGACAATTCATTATAATCATGGAAGATAACAATGGAAGGGCTTGATCTTGTCACTAACTTCATCACCTGGTTTCCCTTCTTTTCCCAAGCATTCATTAGTCCCAGTGTCCCTGCGGTCTGTAATAAAGCCACATCTAGCACTGTTGTAGGCTGTATAATGCAGCTGTTTTTTCCCTGAGACTCAGAGGCATATGGGCATCTAATTGTCACTTGTGTGTTTGGCAACCTCCCAACAGATGTTCATCAGTTTGGAAATAGCCAGTTTGTTAAGTTTTGAAATTTGTCAGTGTGCAGTAGTGTACCTGTACACAGGGAGGTCAAATACATTGAGGTGCCTGAAAATGCTGTTTTGGTCTATTATTCTGATTTAATTCAACCCATTTAAAATGTCCCTCTTGCTCTGACAAACGCATGGGCTATATTCAGCCAGGAACTGGCAATGACAGAGAGCACAGGCAGGCTGAAGGATGGCAAGTATCAGCCTAGAGCGGGGAAAGGGAATGAAGATTAGAACAAGCTCTGTTTTATGCATTAGGCAACTGGGAATGATAAACAAACTTCCTTTATCAAGCTCTAAGGCTTGAGAGTCTTAAGATGAAGAGCCCTATATTGTCACCCCAGGTAGCTGAACAGGAACAAACAAGACCCCTAGTCAGACTCTGAACACAGCAGCTGATCCCTATAATGTTATTTTGCATTGGTATTATGCAGTTGGAGAAAGAAGCCTTATGAAATGACTTGAGGCTGGAGCTCTGGCGATGTGGTACAGTGGCGTCCTGATTCTATCAGCGCAAACCAGGTAGGAATAGAGCTGAAGACTCTCTGGGTGTTTTATATGCAGCACATGGGTATCCTGATCAAGCCAAATTTCTTCTTTGCTTCTGAACCAGCAGAGCTGTTCTGACAAAATCTGATAATGGGAACATTGACCGCAGGAATCTGTCCTTAGTACAGCTAGCTTCACATAAACCCAGTATGTGACAGGCAAAAGCATGAAAGGACAAACACAAGGACAAAATTCTGAGAGGAAAGCTAGCTCAAGTTCCTAAAAACAGACCTAGGGCTCAAAAAGGGCTAGTGGGGTTTGTTCAGTTCCTAGCTTCTCCAAATCTCATTTAAAAATATTAATGTTTAGAGTTCACTGAAGTAGAGAGAAAAGTTGAGAACACTGAATATTGAAATTGAGATATTGAAAGTCTTAAAAAATACACTGATTTTGAGTCCTGTGAAACGGACATTCATGTCTCCTACTCTTCACCCCCCAGTCACTGAGTTCCTGCATTACATTGGGAATGAGCTGGCACTCACACTGGTAAAACACACCCTCTTCTGCATCCCAGATGACATGATGTGTCAGCTGATGGCCCTGTCTCCATCACAGCCCAGACAGATGTACCATCTCTCGTCCCTTGCAGCTGGGCTTCCCACTCCCCTTCAGGGAAAAAGCTCAGACCATCCACTGAAAGGGGTAGGTCTTTTACCGCAGAAAGGGAAGTCTCTCCTCAGCCTCTCCAGGCATCAGTCCCACATCTCTAACAGTGGGGAGACTATGCTAGACTTTGTCTATTTAGATTGCAAACTCCTGAAGGGAGGACTTACTCTGTGCCACCACAAGCCAGTGACCACAAGCCGCTGGTATGAGTCCCTGTACAAGACCTACAGGGCGTTTGCCTCACCCAGGGCTCTGTGAAAGCCAGGAAGACAACCAGAAAGCAGAGCCCCAGGGACTACCAGAGCCCTGTACTTCAAACTGCGCAACACAGATACAGTTTGAATAAAGCAGGCAAACAGTTAATCAAGCTGCAAAGCATTTGTTTTATCCAGATATCATCTTTGAAATTTAAGGCAGAAATGAAGTAGAGGTCAGCTCCTCAAAAAGGCTCCAGCCACACAGCACCCCACTTGCTGTGGTCTGTACTCATTTTCAGGCAGCATCAAGTCAGTCGCAGCAGTATTTTAAGTGTAACTGGGTGTGGGATGCAGGACAAGGACTCTCAAGGTCAGATCAAGTCAAAGCTTGACAGTTGCAAAACAGCGCAAAGAGTGAATCTACTTCTCTCTCTTACTTTAATTTTTAAGTCTAAGGATGATAAAAATTTAAACAAAGATGATGTTCTACTTAAGCTCAATTAATGCTTGCAGATTTTTGGTGAGATACGACAGCTTTACCAATCAATCATACAAGCTTGTCCATAGAAGAATGAAACATGAAGCAGCAGAAAATCTCAGAGATCTGGCAAATTCTTAAGTATTTCTTCCCTGTTCGTCCTTTGTTACAGATTGTATGGAAAAATATTCCCTAAAATGTTTTTACCCATCTGTTGAAAACACACAGACATTTTAACTTAAATACTGCATTTAATAATTTGTAACCGTGTAACAGCCTTCATCATTTTCACAACCACCAGAACCCAATCACAAAATGCAAAGAAATCTTAACACCAAGGACAGAATTTAATTCCTTAAGGCTCATGTGCTACATGGGGTTACACGCAGGCTTCGGCATACAGCAGTAGCTCATTACTTCTTATTTCAAAAATCTGAACTTCAGGCTATTTTAGAAAAAGTTGGCAGCATTTCCACTTCCCAATGAAGACTCTGGAGTACACTTTTCTGAAGTCAGCAAAGTGTTCCTGATTTTTCTAAAAGTGATAGCAATTCATTATAAACCAAGTTCAAGCACCACTTGTCAAACTGAGTACTCAGCTTGGTATAGCCAGAAAGACACCAGATTTCAACTTAAGGAGTCAGATACTATTCTCCCATCACAATCACAGACAGGCAAATCAACCATTTAATCCTTCTCTGCTTTTTGGTGATAGTCGTACAGACTGCTGATTCTTTAGGGAGGAACCTGCCTCTGAGTATATGCCTTTGCAACCTAAAGTACAAGCAGTCATTCCTGTAATACATATAAAAGCAAAAACTCTGAGGGTTTTTGTTTGGTTTTTGTTTATTTGGGTTTTTAGCGGGTTTCCTCACTTCATCTGCTGCTCAGCTCATTGTGGCAGACCTGTCGCAAGTATGTAGCCGCAAAACAGGACTTTAAATTAATAGTTTATACATAACATTAACCTGTCTTATCTCAGGCATCAGGACAAGGAAGACTTTCGTATACTCAATTGTTGGTTAACGTAATCAGTATTTGTGCCTAATGGTACATTTCTTAATTTAAAACCCAGGACTTACTTGGTATGAAGGAACAAGGAACCAAATTTATCTTATAGCCCATCACCTTAAACTTTATTAATGGAACAACTGTCGGAAGAGAGACTGGAAGGTCTGAAGTTTGAAGATGAAGTCTGGAAAGCAAACATTACTTTCTGCTACTATTAAGAAAGCAAAAAATTCCAGTGTATCCAACCACAACTGAACTCAGCAACCACTTGAATAGGAAGCAAGGAGAAAAAAAGAAAAAAAAAAAAAAGAATTCCCTTGGTTTCTATGCTGTACTTGCTTTAGTTTATAAAGTCAGACATTAGAGTAGATTATTCCTACAAAATGGAGCCTGAAGAAGCAGATCTGTTGGAAGGAGCCTTCAGAAACAAAGAGCCTTGAGCAGAAATTTTCAGAAAACTAAAAGGAGCCTTCAAATGACACTTTCAGAGGCTGAGCTGCTTGCAACTAACGACAGGGGAGGGAAGGCAGTGCAGAATACAATGTTTTGAACCTGATGGAAAACAGAAAGGGCACATGGAAAAGGAAGACTGAAATTCAGAGAGAGGGAACTGGCACATGGTGACAGATGTAATGAGAAACATCTGATACAAATGGTTCATGTGAAATAGCACAAAGAAAAAGGAACAGACAGATGCATAAAACCCACACAACTTCACTGCTGCAACCAGGCTGAATTGCATACTTAAAAAATGTGACAACAGTGCAAAACATATTTCACCTTTTATTCCAAAAGTTGTATCTTCCCTAAGTCTAACCAGCAAAGCAAATAAGGTCAGATTAACCTCTAATGCAATTCCACGTCATTTGGCAGACTTGCACCTGCCAATATTAANCAGCTTCGTTGCCCTTCTCTGGACACTAGATTCAAACTTAGGATGCGTTCCTGAGAGGTCAGGCTAGTTTCCTGCTCTGTCAAGGACATTCAATAACAAAGGATTTTGCAGAGTAATTTTGTCCTCTGAATAACACAACCCTTAGAAATACACCTTAAGGAAGCTACAAAAGCATTACACAAAGGCAGCGGTGATACGATGCAGTTCAGAACACCATTGGCTCTGTAAGATCCAAGAAAGAAAAATATAGTGTGATTGACAGCTGCTATGAAAGAAAAGCTACAAGGTGAATCTTACCTGGGGGGAAGTCAGAGTCAACAAATGTGCAGCCCTACACTTTTATTAAGGCCATCTTCCCTCTACTTTTCCTCTAACACTTCTCTGTAAGGTTTCATGGGAGGAAAATCTAAGGATGGAAAAGGGTACAAGAGACCTGACAGTTCCCAAATAAATGATATCATGATAACAAGCTCAAATTATGCCAATGGAAAGAAAGGATAGCAAGTGTAAAAAGGGACCAAACTGACCAACAAAGAGCTCTTCAACTATCTCAGAAGAGAAAAGCACATAAGTAATGGAAACGAGGACAGATTATTTAAGAATTATTAAGTAGGAGCAACAAGAGAACACAGGGACCATATCAGAACCAAAAGAGGAAAACAAAATAACCAGCAAGTTGACAAGAGCAAGAGATTGCTCTGTAAGTGCACCTACATTAAAAGAAAAAAACCAAGGGAACTGTTACTTATGCAAGATGGAAGACAAACAACTGATGACATTAGAAATGAACTGTTCAATGGATGTTTTCACTGCAGTATTCCCTAGTGATGGCAGCTACAAGCAACTGTATTCACATCATTGACAAAGAAAGATCTCTGCCTAGTAAAAGAAAAGAATGGGTTAGAAGGTAAGTTTCCTGAAGTTTGATGTTCACGGGTTCTCTGGGCCCCAAAGACTTCTCTATAAGATATGTTAGAAATTGATATGTTAATCTTATATTAATGTGTTAACAAATAGCCTCAAAAACAGTAATAGTAGTTGTATTTGAGAATTGGCAAGCTGAAATGACAGAAAGACAGGGAAGAAGAGAAGCAGTAAAAACTTCTTGACCAGAATCAAGACCATGAATTTTTAATTCTAAAAAATATTTTGGAACAAGTACTCAAACTATACTCATTTATGCTTTCCACAGTAAGTGACACAAGTCAGCCAAGAACAAGTTATGTTAAAATCCTTTCTTCCACAGTAGCATAATGAAAAAGCAGGAGTAGTAATCTTTATCTTGACATCTGACTATCACAGGACATTCTTATAAGCAAGACAAACACAGCTCACATGAAACTATTACTGTATGAATGTAAAGCTAGCTAGAATTATCAGAAAGGAAAAAAAAAAGTCTACTATTAAACCAGAAAGATGTAAGGATGTTCTGCAGAAGTGTATCCTAGGATCAGTTCCATCGATATTCTAACCACCTAGATGATGAAATCAACAGACAATATGGAGTTTGAGTGTCTCCCATATCTACTGGAGGACAATATGCAAATTGAAAAATTATCTAGAAAAATATAACATGTAATACTGATAAGTAAAGGAATCATTGAAAACTCAGGTGTGAATCAATCACTGCAGCAAACATGACCTTAGATTTTTGACACCCTGAATACCATAACATAGCAAAGGGGTATAAAGTATTCCACAGTTTAAATGCCTCACACTATTTACCTTAGACTTTTTTCCCCTGACACAATAGGGATAGAACCATTAACAAGGAGTTGGATTTAAAAAAAAAAAAAAAAAATCCCCTTCTCTCCCCTAAAAGAATTCTTGACTTACTTCAGATCTATAAATTTTCTCCATGTTTCATTAAACTGTTCAATTCAGAGATTTGGCAATCTTCAACAGTTTAGAAGGGAAAAACACTGCCATCTCCTGGAGCAAGTAAAGCTAGCAGTTCTCTGAATGCCTGTGTTCTGCTCTCCCATCTTGCGTTGTTTTCCATGCGCTGAAAAGTAACCTCAGGAACTTAGCAAGTCACCATCAGATGTTGCATTTAGAAATAAAAGCAAAAGGCTACAGTAGCATACCACTTGCAAGATAAATCTTGGTGGCCTAAGTTCAGTAGCAACATGAATCAGGTCCACCTATCCACCAAATTCTACATGATTGAACAGCTTCCTTTCAATCATCCCTCCTTATCACGTACAAATCCTGAACAGAAATCTCCGTAAAAGCAGGAGTGAGACCAGAAACCAAATATAGCAGTTTATTCTCATTAAAAGCATAGCAGACTGGATGAAGTGGAGTTGTATGTGACTCTTGGCCTACAGTTTTCAAATCCTTCTGCTATCATCTTGCTTTTACTGTCAAGGATCAATATTACGATCACTTATTTTCATCTAACAGCCTTCAAGAAGCAGCTTCTGAGAATGTACCAAATGTTCGATTACTATAACCTAGTCAGGCATACACCTCGGCTCTACACTGAAGAGCTCATAACAGTCCATAAGAAGGTATGCTGTACCTACAAAGATGTATAAAATTACTTCGGTAATTACTCCCCCCTGCTTCTACTAGTTACAGCAGTATCCCCGATACGTTATCAGAAGTGCTTTACAACAAGGGGAAGAAATAGCCAGTTATCAAGTAACTTGGGACACACCTAGTAGTAACAGATCATATTGTAGGTAAGCTGCAAGTAGTGTTATATAAAGGCTCTTCCATTTCCCCAATAACACTGGCTATTCTCCTAGCGCTCAGTTTCAGGGCTAATTGGAAGCTACCTTAGGGATCTAGTGCTCCATTCATGTCAGTTGCTGCCCAGCCCAAGGATGTAGCTGTTACATTTCCTTTTTAACCAGATTATACCTGAACTAGAACATTACACAGCTGCAAATGTATTAAAATCAGTTTTCTAATACTGGCTACATATAAGGTAACATTCATACCTTTTCCTATTAATCCATCTTGGAAGTTTGACCTCTTTTTGAATGCTATAGCTGTTTAATCATTCCTCTGAAAAAGAGCCCAACTACCAAAACAAAAGCATTAATGTCAGAAGGCTTCCATAGACAGAGAAGCATCAGTAAAGTGCAAGGGCTGAATCAGGATGAAAGCAAACTGATAGAATATTAGTTTCAGCAGGATGAAAGAGACAGCAGTCAAGCCTAGAGACACAGGCAAATTTTTAGATGCCACTACTTGGACACTACAGTTAAATCTTACAGTATACTTGACAAGTGCTGTTATTTCCTTCTTCTGGTCATGTGAACAGTATGAATAGTTTATTATGCCTAATGCTATTTCTTATCTCATCTAAGAATTTCAGGTGATTTCATGCCTTTCTCTTCTTCATACTGGAAATGTATTCTGCTTAGCTTCCTGAGGCTTCTTAAGGGCTTTAGCTGGTTAGGAACAGACCCAAAAGATAAGTTTCATCAGATTACTTTAAAAGTACTCTCTAAGACAAAAAGTGGTTTTTTTCTATTCTTTTAGTTTAATTCTAGAGTGTTTGGCTTCCTTCTATTCTGCAATTACAGTTGATGTTCACAGGAGCATCTCAGCTGTCAATGCCAAAACTCAGCTTTTGGGTCAACTCAAGTAAAGAATTCTGAAATTTTTTGGCCATCATACCTCAGGTTCACTTTGCACATTACATGTTCTGATGTTGTGTATCCTTATAGAAGAATGATTTAGGCACCTTAATTAAAAAACAAAAAAATGAAATCCTTAAAAATTTAGTATCTTCAATTCAACATTCAGTTTATTTTCTAAAATAAAAACCATGCACATTTGTAATATACACCATTTGATTCTTACCAAAGACATGTTTATAAATATTTTTTTTTCTTTTTAATAAAGATCTTTATCTACAGTCCAAATCCTGAATGCCAATCTGCCCAATTGTTTTTTAGGCAGATTCCACTGAAGACAATGCAGATCTGTATTGTTTCAGGTGCTAGAAAGCAATGTACCCACAGAACTAGATAATTATCTCTTCAGGCACTTGCCATTTGGCTAAATCAAGTTTAAGAGTTCCATTACTTATACAAAAGCAACAAAATTCCAGTCTTTACAGGCTTCTTCAGCTGATTTCCACATGAAAGAAGTATGGAAACAGAAATTTACATGTCAGTCATCTCACTGAGAGAAAATGCCGTATTTCTTCTCCAATTCTTCAACAGAAGTATCTTTCAATCCCATGTGGTTCATGTGATTGAACAACACCTGTGTAACTGTAAAAGAAAATTCCAACACAAACCGTTATTTTAGTGATGCACACTCATAAGGTAAATTAGTCCAACTCTTTCCTCAGTGAGAGTAAGGGTTGGATTATATAGCTGAAATATAAGTAAATTTTTAGAACTACTGAGAGGACGGGAAAAAAGTAGCAAAGGGAAGCTCTCACTTTGTTTTGATGCTCACAAGCTGCCCAACAACATTTCCTTAAACAGATATATAATCCTGACAACATAAAAAGACAGCTTTTGTTTTGTTTACTATCTTGGCACTATGCCATTAAATGCAAAAGATGAACATTAATGCCAGATCACTGATAAAGCTTACATCAGGTTAAAGGCGTGAATGCAATTCATAAGTGAAATTTACTTGCACTTCAGTAAGTCCAACAAGCAACCTTATTTTAAGGAGATTCCCATATCAAAATTTTGAAAGTATTAGTGAAACTCAGCTGTAGAAAGTAAATTTGACATTATTTGGTCCCAGAGAAATGTTTTGCTTGTAAGTGTCTCACTGTTACATAGTCTGCCTGGTGTGCTAAATAAAGAAAATGTTTGAGACAAAGAACACTTTTATAAACCATGAACTCAAGCTGAAAGAAGGGGTTGAAAGAACTTTAGCAGTAGTGAATAGAATGATAAAAGTTAATGTGACCTATTTGTAGCTTAGCAACTTATCTAAGATAGATGCTGTTGTAAACACACTGAAGAATAAGGCAAGACCCTGCAACCTGGGTGCAAGCAAGAATTGCATAGATAGCAGGAACTCCATTGTCTACAAGAAACAGCCATCTGGCTGAGACCAGGTTTTGCAACTTGGAACTCGGCCAACTCAGCATTCTGGGCCAAAGGTGAGAATACATGGTGAAGAAGACTGTGAGCCTTCATCCAAAAGACCCCCACAGACGACCACCCGATGGCAGTGCGCAAGTGCAGATGGGAGGGGTTCATGGAAATGACTTCTAGGAACTCATTTTACTACGAAGCGGGGACAGGTCATGCATATGTATAGGCGTATTGCGAAACTTTATGCATATACAACACTTTGCTGTATATATTTACAGTGAGTGCCACGTTGGGGCGTGCATGATTTTGGTGGGACTACCCCCTGTGCTGCCCAGCACTGAACATACATACCTACTTTACAATCTTACAGATTGTGGAGTCTGTTTTCCGCAAGTCAAAGCCAATGTCAACCTGAATCGCAAACTAATCTAAGTCATGCCTTTAGAACAGGACAAGGACAAACAGGCTGAGTGGTTTAGAGACATTTGCATTCTTTTTGCCAACAGTAAGTCAGAATTGCCAAGAAATGGTCGTACATTGTGGAAAATGTCTAATTTGGATACTTTGCATGTTAGTTATAAGATTTCATACAAATTCATAAATTTGTAACATTACCAGCTACAAACTGAAATGCTACCGAAGTTTACTTTATCAGAGTAAAATGCAGTGGTATTACTGATAAAACCAAAAGCATTTAGCTGTAACTTTCAAGTCTTAACAATTAATAAGGAATCAAAAGACTAAGAAAAATTACTTGACGTTCATATTAACTTCCAAAACAATCAAAAAGCTAGACAACTAACTAACCTTAACTGATTATTACATGGAATAAACAACAAGAATAGCACTAAATTTTACATATTTCTTGCTAGATTCTACACTATCACAAACTAAGTTTAAAAAGATGCTACTGAATTACTTACTTTTTTTCTCTGAGCCTGACATAAACATTACTGCCATATCAAATCTTTTTAATTCAGATAGCCTCTGGAGGATTTCAAGGATGAGCGATGGCTCCTCTTTCCTGAAAAAGATTATTAGAAATATAAGAATAACTACTGTTGATTAGAAAGATTCAGTAGCTGCAAGCAATATTAAAGACTTCAGGAACATGAAATTAAAGGACCAATGGAACTCCCTTCTCTGTCTCTCTCACGTTCCCTGCCTTTCTCACCTTTCCTGTTCATTCTTCCACCCATGAAGCAAAAAGTCAACATCCAGAAATCTTTAGGCAAGTATCCTTCTGATACAGAGCAAGAGTGAAGAAATATAACAATCTAGATTGATGCAAACTGACTGCTGTTCATGTACAGAATAGCTATTGTATGATTTAATGCTTACACCTTACCGTAACTTCATCATTTTTATACATACCGAGGTGTGTGAGGGGAAGTAGCACCTGTGGTCATGGGAATGCTCAGCAAAAAGCACCACATTACAGTTGCCATCATTTTTATCCATACAGAAAATTCCTAGATTGTGTTTGTGTTACATTCTTCAGGTCAACAGTAAACAGGCACTGTCTTTGTTACAAATACTAATAACAAATAGTATTTTTCTTTCATAACTTGTCCTGTCTCCCTCCAGAAGAAATGTCTTTTACCTTACTGCAAACAATTTAAACTTCCTAGCCTTTACATGTCATACCATCAAATGTAGGATCCACATGATGGATATTTACTTTTAAAGAAAAAAAGGGAAAGGCTAATATTTATTTACATTTGCTTTTCTCCATAAAACAACACCCTAAAAACATTCTGAGTGTGTGCTCTCAGGCAGAGCAATTTGGAGAAGCAGCACACTGCCTCTGACTGGCAAAATGAACTTTGAAACTCAAATGGTAGCATGGATAGAAATTTCAAAAATAATTGTCAGGTCCTGTCTTATGAGAACTTCTAGCTCCAATACACATTTACTACTAGCTACTGTAAAATGCTAGCAGGTAATGAAAAATAAAAGTTGGAATGCATCACAATAAGCATTACACAAAAATGAAACCCTCTGTATTTCTCCACTTCAGAAGTTAATACAGAAAGCTAATACCGTGCAATTATACGATAACAGAATATACACAGTAATATGAACAAAAATTATTTCATACAGTCTAATATTCAGTTTCTGATNACCATCACTGTCATCGAGCTCTACACAGTCAAAGCACTCCCTAACATATAGGGCAACAACATACAGTAAAACATATTTATTTCTTTACCTCTTTTCTAACTGATTTTTCAAGATATGTTTAATTTCTTAAGAAGCAACAACTGAATCATTCCAATTATTGCATCATGCTCATGTAATGCTGCATGCTGGAAATAATTTTTCAAGCCCAAGGGTGGAGCTAGGGAGGAAAAAAAACCCCAACAAACAAAAAACAGAATAACAATAAGCAATGTAAAACAAAGGAGGAGTTAAACTTACTCAATGTAGAAATCATGTAGAATTTTCAGTATCTGGTTAAACAAGTCTGGATCTAAGGATTTCTGGAACAGTTTTGGATAAAGCGAAGGCTCTATTTGCTTTGGAAAAATTAAAAAAGCGTTATTTTTAGGCAAAAAAATACAGTTGAGTTTTGAGAATAAGAAATGAGTTTTTAGGATGTCTTGGACAATGCTGAAGGGCATAAAAGAAGAAAGTGCATGCAAAAAAGCAATACGAATCACTCACACTATTTGACGTTGAACATTAATTTTGGTTTTTTTTGTTTGGTTTCTTTTGTGATGATGATTGCTAACTTTTTTTTAAAAGGGTTCTAAGCAATTTTTTCACTTAATATATATAAGCAGAAGTACACATTAAGTAGACTGATGTGTTTCTAGCATTTCTTCAGTTTAAAGAGGTAAGAATGCTGCTATGTCTAATTACTCTAGAAGCATTCATTTGAAAAATTAGAATTTAACATGGTTACTAATGTTTTTAAGTGTTTACAGAATCAGGGCCTATGTTTGAAAGAAGAGACAGATTACGCAGAGACTGCACTCAAAGTGAGGTAAGTGAAAAGTCAGGCACAAGAAGAGAAATACTCAAATGTGGATCAAGCTACTTAGTATTATGTGAAGGCAATTAAAGAAAGGGACTATTCTACATGGTTAAAGACACTCTCAACATAGCTACCTTTTCCACCTGAGTTTGTGCTGTTTCTTCAATGTCAGTTTAAGAAATTGTCTGTCAATACTATGTGTCATACCTTCAGGTACAAGTACATATTTTCTGGGCAGTCTTTCAACTTCCTGAAGTCAGACTCAAGCTGGAAAGAATTTGCAGGAATGGTGGGGACTGGAGAGGCAGATCTAAATGACCTTTTGATTTCTTTTTCTCTCTGTTTGTTCACAGGTAAGGATGGATGCAACACTGACGAAATTCCTTTCACACTAGCAGGAAGCCTGCAGAGAGGTTTTGAAACACATAATCAAGAAAACATTTAAGGAAATCCTACACTGAGACTTAACTGGCGATCTTTTAATTCCTTAAAAATCTAAAATATTATCAAAATGTTTTAAAAATAATGTATTTTAGTGCAAGCAGGTATCTAAAAAAACCCCTTCAAATTATGGAAGCTTTATACTTGATTCACCTTTTCTTAAAAAACAAAACCAACCAAACAAACAAACCTAATCCAAATCATCACCACATCTGTAAATACTTACAAATATACTCAGCCTTTCTCTACTTTGTTTCTGGAAATAACTGCCTTTTACAGTACAGATTTCTACCGTACACAGCTGCAAAAAAAATTACATTTTCCACAATTTCACGATGCAAAACAATAACGATGTCAAATGAACAAACTATTTTCAACACTGATTACAGTGGAGCTATTTTTTGTCCTATAATTTGTCAGTTAAGTCTATTTATTTTTCAGAAGTTATAAAATGGCTAAGAAATATACTTTTTTCTTCAACACTTCACAGTAAATCCATCTGACTGAGCTGGAAAAAATGGGCGTGTGATGGTGTTTCTCATAGACATTCTTCAATCAGAATTCCATAAAAAGTATTTACTTTTAACACAATGAGATGATGCCAACGCATACAGAGCTTTCCTAAGCAGACAACAAGTAGAGTTTCAACACTTAACAGGGATAAAGTTAGGATAGTGGCTTCTATACTTCAGCATGGTTTCAGCCAGCCAGGTTTTGAGTTTTCCTAGCTAACACAGTGGAACATGGGAACTGTGAAGAAGCCTGAAGTTACTGGCTGCCTGCTCAGCAGAGGAAAAAGTGGTAATACTCTCATCTGCTCCTTTTCTCTCACACAACTGGTGTGCAAAGAATGTTTGAACTCCACTCAGAATCTGCTCTAAAATATTACAAATAAAGATCACAGCTAGGGAAGATGAAGTGCACAAGGAAGACAGTATGGCATACAGGAAAATATTATAAATTTCTTTATATTTGAAATGTAAGAACAAGACTAGTTTTCCATCTGACACTAGAGAGATCATAGTTGTCCCAACCACTACATGATCAAAGAGGCAGACGTGCAACAACTGCAGTTTCTTTCAATATTTTTTTAATTCAAATTCTCCACAATATGTTTGATACCTCATCACATGTAGTAATCTGAAAATAAAGATTATATTTCAACTACATTTACCTTTCAAAAAGAGGATCAGAATTTTTTATACTTACTGTAATGGTGATGTATCACTGATTTCTTCTATTTTCAAGTGCTTTGCTTTTGGAACGTCCATTGTAGTCAACTGATCATCCTGATCTAGATTCTCTGTTGTTTCAACACTCATTGAATTCCTCCAGTTATTGACTACAGAAGTAGTGCTTGGTAAATCACTATTTGGTGTATCATCATCAATTTCTTCAATGGCTATTCTTCGCAAAGGCTTCTAAAGAGAACACATACCTCGTGTCATGTGTGTAGCCTCAATATCAGTGTATCTACAGGCCCCAGATAAACAGCTGTGTTTAATATTAAATAATCTCATGATAACCAGTTTCATCTGTGGCGGTGCACAGGGAAGATACTTTCAAAAAAGGAAACTTCATGACATTCTATGGGAAGCCTTATACGATCATTTTATTGCTTCACCCTCATAAACCAGTGTATCCTTACTCTAGAGGATCTCAGAATCTGCATTCTGTTTCCCCAGTAACAAAAAAAAAAAAAAAAAAAAAAATTAGTTTGTTTTCTTTCCCCTGCTAAGGTTGAATGGGCAAGGACTGCCATATATTTTGACCAATGATCTGGTCAAGCTTTGTAATTTAGCTGAACAAGTTAAGTATCCAGCAACACAGGCCTTGACCCTCAAGTTAAAATTTTGAGAAAATAAATATTTGTAACTCAGCCCTGCTGGTTGACCAAGTTACATACATCATAAGGTAATTAAATCCACCACTAGGAGGCATGCTAACTAAAATGCTTCAGCTTGTTTAATCTCTGCATGATCACCATTATTTTTGACCATCAACTAGCACTACCTTCACAGGTCTTACACGGAAGTGCCATTTACAGGGGAAAAAAAAAATAAAGAAAAAAATTCATCACCTTTTACTTTGGAATTTAATTTGCTGAACATGAACATAGTGTATATTGCTCTAGAAATACAGATGCAGATACACACGATTAAACATACTCAACAATTTAGACTTCAAGAAATGGCAGATTTCTCTGTCCAACTCTAACACAATCCCATCATAAGTCTTCACAGCAGTTTGCAAACTGCTTTAAATCACACCCAAAAAACCTGTCTTGTTGGTGTACTGACAGACAATACACGGTTTGCTTTGACAATATACCATCTCATCATTGTGCTAAGACTGGGAGGATGCCTGATGGATATGAAACAAAATTACAGTTCTCCCTGCAATCCTTGAGCAGTACTGAAAGAACAGATGCTCAATCTATACTTGTTCTACCTTAACAGAATAACAAGGAAAAAAAAACAAATCAACCTAGTATCTCCACTTAATTTAGCAGCCAAACTGAAATCAAATATAATTGTCTACAGTATTTCAGCTACTTCACAACAAATCCATTTAGGTTTCTAAAAATATTGTATCTGATTACAGATAGCATATAATACTTCCCCCTACCCCAAAAAAAGGATCAAAATAATCACACATTTTCTACTAAAACTATCCATCTGAATTATATATTTAATCGAGGTAAACAAACATTTTAAAATCATCAAGAGCAGAACACTACAGTACTCCATACAAAGCGTGCTCACACTTTGTATTTACACAACTCACTGCTGAATGTATAAAGATTAAATGTACTAAAAGGGGAAGCCTAATACATAAAGCAAGCTGATATTACTCTCTGTGTTATTGTATTTTGTCATATATAACTCATTATCTGACTACAACCACTGATAATTCATAGTCCAAAACTACTGCTTCTTGAAAACCAACACCCAGCTATTCTACAGTTAATGTGGATGAAAATGCAGGCTCAAGGCTCTTGCAGTAGCCCTAGGTGACAGCAGCATATTACATGGGTAGGCAACATGTCTTGTTACCACTACGCTGCTATAGAAACTGTAAACAGCAGATGAAAAGAAGGGAATTTTACCCAGCACTTTCTCAAGTCTGCAATCAAACATGGAGACTCAACTGCCTCCCCTTTACTCTCAATTGCAATGTTAGCTACAGACCAAGAAGAAGGTTGTGGGGTTTGCCTCCCCATTTAATATTATAGATATACACATACACCGTGTTTCCTGTGTGTGGTACTGTAAGCTGAATGTTTACATCATGGCTACTGTTACACACACATGGAAATGCTGAAGTTATGTTCTTGAAAAATATCAAGAGTAAATCTGTAAATTTTGGGCTTTCCACAGGAAAGATGTATCTATCAGGAGTCAGTCTACATAAATAAGCAAGAAGTGGATTTTAACTTTAAGCTTGACTTTTCCCATCATTATAGAAAGCAACTCACAAAAAACAACTTACTGTTGATTTCAGGTGCAATGGATTATCAATCAGTTTCACTATATTTTTTATTTCCGTTTCTTTTATCAATACTGCAGGATATTCTTGATGAGTCCACTGTTCCTTCTCAGCCAGTTCCTTAAAAAAAAGGTAAGTTGTCCAAAACATCAAAAGTTTGAGGAATAACTATAAGATATTTTAAATGTTACATAATAAAGAATGAAAACGTTCTATTACTCTAGGCTTACAAAAAAAAAAAGTCACAAGTATACATACATTCCTTATTTTAGTGAGTTCATTTATTGCTTGTTTATTTCCAGGTTCCAACTTCAGAACAGCTTCAAAATCTGAGTGGAGAAACAACATACGAAAACTGTAGACATTTCAAGTTATAAAGTACTCCTGGCAAATTTTTAAACCTTCTGTTTTCTTTTCACAGCTCTAAAATAATTAAAGGCAGGTAAGTCATTGTAATGCTTATATCATGACCTAGTTTTAAGCACATTTTTCAAACTATTTCTTACTACTTATCATAAGCAACAATAGTTGTAGTTTCACACAAAAATGTCTTCCGATCATGTGGATACCAACACAAAAGGCTTTATACTTACTCAATGAAATACAACAAAACCCCACCATTCTTAACTTTTGCACCGATAACCTCTATTAGTCAGCAATTAATTTAATTGCTATTAGAAGACAAAAAAAATCGGGATGTCCTTATACTCATCTCTTACCTATCACACTTAGCTAATTCAAAGTCTTACCTTGCATAGCTTCTTTTAGCTTTCCAAGAGCAACTCTGGCAGCTCCTCTTCTGGCAAAGGCTTTAGAATAGGAGGCATCCAAGCGCAGAGCTTGGGTACAGTCATTTTCTGCCTCTTCATATCTCAGCAGAAGAGAAGTACAAAATTAATAATCAGTTTTAAAAGAGGTGGTTTCAACTGAAAAGACAGAGCTACCCAAAACAATTAAAATAAGAAGACAGACCTTAATTACCTATATACATATAAATACACACCACTGAGCTAAAATGTAAAATAAAAGTAAACATATAAAATATGACTTCTCAGCACCTTGAAATTTCATCCAAATCTTTTGGTATCTCATGACACATTGCTGACTCTCTTTTTATCATCACAGAGAAACTCACTTCCTCTGTGAAAATTAATGCTTAAAGCCTGCCAGACCAGAGTCCATTTTTAACATTAAATAGCCTTAAAATGAAAGTCAGCATCATAGCTTTGTACTTCTGAAAAACAGAAATACCATTACAAACAAACAAAAAAAGACAGGAAAAGCGAGCATATATGAGAATTTCTCTACATCTGAGTTTCTGTGACTTGTCCTTAACTATTTCAGAATAAGTCAGTATATCCTTGCATTGAAGTAATTTGCTTCATTGTAAGATCAAATTTCCTCATCCCAGTTATATTTAGTTATATTAGATCATGATTCTACTATGTGCATATTAAAGTATTTTCATTCATTCTTCTTATCCTCCTTCAATCTATCATTAAATTTATGGAAACAGTGTTTGTTTTCGTTTGGTTTTTTGTTGTTGTTGTTGTTGTTGTTGTTGCAGTTCTTGTCAGTTCTAGAGGTTTATAAGAATACCAGTAAGCTTCTGTTGCATTTTATGTTTGGGTCCCCTTTGAAATGTAAAGACCCATGATACTCTGATTTATCATACAGAATCAATTTTCTTGCTTGGTCACTCAATTAAAGTATCACTTCCTCTGATTCTCTGAGAACATTATTTGCATTACGATGTCCTCTATGGCTTCAATACTAAATTACAAGTGTTGTGTCAGAAATACTACTTGTGCAACCTATTTTACAATCTCATTTGAGATCAATGTATTGTCTCTACAGATACCCAGACACATCATGTTACACCTGATGACCAACATAATGCTCAGCTCTCCGTTTCTCATGCTACCAGTTTAAAAGGTTTAAACTACCACACCATCAGCGAGTCAAAGAAAAAATCTGGACTTCAAAAATGGTCATATGGAATTTCTCCCATTTGCTAGAAAGCATGCATTTCCTACTGTTACTGGATTATTTGAATAAAGCTTAATTAAAAATAAACTAACTACACATACATGTCTCCATTAGTGGAGTTAAAGAAAAATATTTTAAAAGATGACGATTTCCAGAAAAAGTTTCTATCCACTCCCTTTAAAGTCATAAGTTATAATCCACCTCTTTTTACAGTGCAACATTTAGTAGCTGACCGGGTTTTTTAGTCAAAAAAGACATAAAGCTTTGGGCAGGTCCTTTGAGAAAGGTGAGTATCTAGAATTTTACATACATGAAAGAATGAAAATCAAACTATAATTTCACTGATGCTATTTTATTCTCTCAGAACTTCTCCTGAAATTCATTGTAAGATCACACATGCTGAGTTGTTTTCTCTCCCTTACTCCCATGTTTTCAACATGATTTATTCTATACTGAATACTAGAATTAGGAGTGACAGTAACTGAGCTTGAGTGAAAGTCTACTGGATCATTCTTCCATCTAGTTCACAGCAAAGAAAGACACAGTATAGCACATGCAATTCTACTTACTTTTCAATCTTTAGATAGGCCATGGCTCTGTTAGCTGGCAGAAGCGCATTGGTGCCATCTGCTGCTATACCACGGGTGTAACATTCTATTGCAGCCTCATACTTTCCTTCTTTGAAATAACCATTACCCTGTAATATTTAGGTTAGAAAACAAGAGCGTTGAGAAAGATCTAGTGCCATGAGTTTTTCTTATCCTTTTTAGTAGACAGGGTCACAATATCAAGAAGGTGGATCACAAAGAACACCCACATCAGAGCAGACATTTATGGCATATTTCTTCATGTCTAAGCTTGGAGGCAGACCACAAAAAAAAGGAAAAAAAAAAATCTTAGTTTTTTCTAGTACTTCAAGGATTAAAAAAAAAAAATTGCTACACACAGAGTTTAAGTGCAGACTTATAAGTCTGTAACTTGTGATTTTTCTTTACTCTTGATGTGCAGGATAAGCCACCCTGTACCCTGTACCTCCTGAATTTAAACACAAGCCGAACCTTTACAATTCCCCTTTCAAGACGACTTTCTGCGCTGCACAAATCCTTCTTTATCCTGCTACATCCATGAAACTGTAATCCTCAAATATTACTTGGGCCCGAATGTTGCTGTTATTTTCTAATTAATGCTCCATAAGACAAAATTACATTACTTTTTTGTTTGTTTCCAAGAGACTAAAGTAATCTTTTGTTTCTCAGCACTAATATAAAGCCATGTGTTATCCGCTACTATTCTACTTGCTGGCAAAAAAGCGAAGGCCACAGTTCAGACTTGACAGGATCCATGTTGCCAGGAACAGGCCTACAGTGCATCAACTCTACTGCCAATAAAGTATTGCACTAGATTGAAATTTCTTTCCTGTGGCCTCTTCAAACTTTTGTTCCTTTTACCTACTTAACGTATGCTTTCATTCTTTTCCCATTAATTACCTCCTACAACCAGTATAGGAAACCTGAATATTGATAAAAAGTCAGAAGTTAAATAGCTAGGTAAAAGAACAGAAAGAAAATGATGGTTTAGTTGATAATATTATTTCTTAATTGCAACAGTGGGGAGAGGGAGAAATCAATAAGCGTGAGTCAAGACCACGTATCCAGAAATACATTTTTATCGTCATTGTTGCTTGTTCTCCCTGAAGTCCTTTTTGTAACTACTTTTCACCACGTAATCAAAAGTTTGGAAACACAAGAAATAGTCCACAACTCTACTTGGACAAGCAGGGGTCAAGATATAATACTGGAGAAATGGGATCTTTGTAAAATACAGTTTGAGTTTTACTTATCTTACTACATATTTGAAATTTATCATGTACAATTTGGGCTGTAAAAGCTACCTTGTATAATTATTCCTCCAGAAGAGTCCAAACAAAACTCACTATCCCCCTCCACTCCCTATAGAGCACAAAATGGGAAACCATTAAGGTTGTATCAAGGACACTGCATTTATGAAGTTCAAGACATTATCAAGTTTAATTTACACATTCACATAGCTAATAACACAACACAACACTTTTCTTTGCTAGTTCTCTCCTGTTCCACCAGAACCTGTGACTTACCAGATCTTTTTCTGTAATAGCCTTCTGCTTGAGCTGCTCTTCTTCAGTGCACTTCTCTTCGTCTGTTAATTCTGGTCTGACTGCACCTTCAAACTCTTTCTGTTCTGAACTTTCTTTTGATGACAAAGCCTGCAAAGATGTAATTTTTTTGCTCAATAAGTATCTCCCCCACTTGCACATTTTCGTAACATAAATTACAATAAATTCTAAACTTTTAAGATGCAAAAATCTGCCAAGCATTTTAACAGAAGTCCTTGTGCTGTAAGTTTGCATGCCAATTGAAGAGATCATTCTAAACTGTTCTTGAAAATGTATTTCTATGAGGGACTGCAAGTCAGAATATTATTTGGTAAATAAAAGATATGTAATTTCTGAAGCACAACGTAAAATGACTCATGGAAGCTGTCTGTATATATTCCAATTTACAAATCATTTATTTCTTCAATTACTGGAGACTTTGAGTCTTCATTCTGAAAATAAATTTTTCAAGCACTTTCAAAACTACAGTGGAAGAGGTCTAAGCATATTCTCACAGTAATGACAGGTGAGCTTATATTTAGTAAGGTCATGATAACCAACATTCTTGCCCTGTCATGAGTATTATGTTCTACTAGGCTTAAACCTACTTTCTGGTTTCGCAGACCACAGCGATCAGTGGGACTACAAGCAGGCTAGCAGTTCAGCTTTACAGCGAAGAAAACACACGTTCTCTTACATGTAGTGCTACCTTGTACCAAAATACTAGGCATGACTGAAAAAAACATTAACACAGGAGACAGAAAAAAAATCTGAGGGAAGATTTAAAAAAAAAAAAACAACCCACGGATGTTGTTTGAATGTTGGCACACGTTCAGTCTTAGTCTGCCAATCCACTATTACACTAATGTTTGTGTACATGCTAGTTAATCCAGAAGAAACTCAATTACAGATTTTGACCTCGGTGAACTTCAAATGCCAGAAAAAGCACATGAGATTTTGTTGAATTCAGTTCTTGTTATAAATATAAGTTGATACAGATATAAACTAAACAGTGTGTATTCATTTATGTTAGAGCCTATTAATCTCATTACCTGATCAATTTTCTTCAGTTCATTTTTTGCTTCAAAGTTGTTTGCATCCAGTTCTAAAACTTTTTCATAATCTATCAGAAGATCAGAAAACAGTGCTTCAGGTAGGAACTACAAGCTAGTAATCAGAGTATAAAATAAGAGCATTATTTTGAGATAACCCTTTTTTGTAGTTACCTAAGAAGCCTGAGATATTGCAAGGAATACATTATTCTAAGACATTTAAAGCTGAATTATTCCAGAACTACTAATACCTACAGCAATCATTTGGACTTCCTGCTTGAATTTTACCTTGCCAGAAGAACATGCAATATGGTATTTCATTTCTGTGTCTACAGGAAATGAAAATTGAATTCCTACACCAAATAAGCAAATCGCACAAGCTTTAATCAAGCAGATAGATGAACAGTTTGTATGTATTTTAAGGGAAGAATTTTAAAAAGACCCACCTTCTTTAGCACCTTGAAGATTTTTCAAAGCAAAGCGAGCAGCCCCTCTTCTGGCATAAGCCTTTGTGTAATTTTTATCTAAAGCAAGTGCTAAATTGCAGTCAGATTCTGCAACAGAAAACCTATCAAAAATATGAATTAGTTAGTTTGGACACATCTAGGTAACAAACCCACAAACTTCCGTGATTCAGCTTACTCTCAAGCTTTACAGATTCTCTCTGAAGTGGAAATCTTACATGCTTCAGAAGAGGCATAGAACAAGTATTTAAACATCTCTAGATTCAGAATACATCAAAACAGGAGAGAAAAACAGAGGTCAAGAATCTCTACTGCAACAGAAAGAATAATCAACTTCCCTGGACCCTTTCTTCCCCCAAAACAAATTAAAGCCTTAGAAATAGAGATCACTAAATCTGAAAGGCAAATTAGATAGTGAACTTTCTCTTTCTCTTTTTTCTTTTTTTGAAGTCTTACACTGTAACACAGAAGATGGTGAAATTCTAGCATGAAAGCAGAGAAAAAAAGATGAGAGAGACTACCAGGTTCCTTATCCCAGCGATTCCTAGTTTACTTTGAAAATGCAAAGTAGGTTGCAACAACAGTCTTTCATAGATTGTATCACAGCATGATAAATAATATAATCAATACTTAGAACCAGACAAAAAAATCTGAAGGTAGCATTTCAAAGAAGAAAGTATTACCGATTTAACAATACAAGTCTTACTTTTTCATTCTATAAAAAGCTGATGCTCTATTTGTGGGCAATACTGGATTGTATGGATCAGAATGCATCCCTCTAGTGTAGCATTTTATAGCTTCATCAAAATTCCCTTGTTTAAAGTAGTTATTACCCTGTGAATAGAAAAAATCTTTCTAGCAAATTACTGTACATTGACAGACGCATTACTAATTTTTGGAGAAAAAAAATTCCGTTTGTATTTTAGAATGCTCAAACATTTTTGTTCAACATTTCTCACAAAATACTGCTTTAATGTGAAACATTTATTTTAACTAAAATATTCTAAGTATCCCATGTTAAATATTTATTATGATTTGTGCAATAATATGGTTTTAATATATACTGATTTTCAAGATCTATAGGTCATTTCCAGAAACCTGTAACAAGCACATCACACAGCTGCCTAAATTGCCATAGAGAATTGCTGAAGGTTTTTTTTAGTTTTTAGTAACTAGATTTGGCATCTTTGCTTTCCAAGGTAAATATTCTCGTTGCTACCTCCTTTGGGACACAACTTTTACCTCATGTGCCCTCAACTGCTTCACTGCAGCCAAGATGATAATGGTCAAAGACATCTCAATTTCTCTGTGTAGACTGCAGATTATACATCAAGGAATTTCCACAGCAGCAGGGAAAGAATACAGATGTCACCCATGCAGACAATAAAAAAACAAAAACCCTAAGAAACTCTAGCAAAGAAAAGTACGGACTGACAGATGGTGTTAGGTGATTGTTTGTAAACAAAGAAGTTTCTCAGAACCAGAGAAGCTGCTATACAATTTAGCCTATCTATCTCACACGGCAATGAAGCATGAGATAGGTCTTGCTGTATTCTACTTGCAAAAGAATGTAAAACTGAACTAGTACCAACTTGCCATTACCAAGGCAAGGAAGACACAAAAGTTCACCCATCACTCCCAGATGTACTGGCCTCATAAAGGGACTAATCTTAAATTCTTAGGGATTTAGTTTCACACATTCAGACGTTGTGTTCACATAAACACCAGTTTGATCTGTACGGCAACTCTATACAGCAATCCCAACTTCTCAAAGCAAAAAACCAGCAATACATTAATCATCATAAGCATATATTAAGCAGAGTCTGACAGGCTTTGCTGCAATCAGTGATGAGAAGAAACAGAAAATTCTCACTGCATTTCTATTTTGGAATAATGGGCAGGAAAACAGACAAAAAATTCCAAACGGGCAATTCTTCCACCAGAAGTGTGGTCTCAGTGGACTATCTTTTAAAAGAAACTACAAATGCTCCTATGTCTAAATTGCTACTTTGCAAATAACAAACATTTATAATGCTATAACCTTTTCCTTCTCTGCAAGAGCCTTTTCTGTATCTATACAAATTCCATCTTCTTCGGAGTCTGATTCTGGAGATACAGAATCATGAGTACTATCTTCTTTATCAAGTTCTTCAAGTATTTTATCCTGAAATCAGATAAAATAAACTATCACCTTCATTATAATGTAACAAAGCAAAATAGTACAAGTAAAACTTCAGGAGAATTAGTAGTGTGTTTTTAAAAATCTCTACTGCTAAAGTCCTCTTTACTAAGGAGTATTCCACACTTCGAAAGTGACAGATCTATCCTCTACTACTGCCAGCTGTGTTTAGTCTTACATTCTACTAGAATTATGACCTTTTAATAGACCTATTGTTAAACCATTTTTTTTTCCTTAAAGTCAAATTTAATCTGCTGGATGAGATCACAGTCAATAGAAAACTCAAGGATTTCTCAATATTCCAGATTTAAACACATAACCTTTTTGGGAGAAAGCTACTTGCTATGTTCATACAGTACCCAGCACAGTAAGATACTGACTTGTGGACTGAACTCTCAGCACTACAACAAAATCCTATTTAAAACAGAATCAACTGTGGACAAGACTCAGTTAAAAAGCAAATACTCTGACTCACCACATCAAGTTTTCCCCATGCTTCATAATCATAAGACTTGATTTTGTTTTTCTTGTTTTCCTCCGTGGTTATCTTTGAAGGGACTTTACTCTTGCTTTTCTTCTTTTTCTTAAAAGCTTTGTTTCTTATTGGTGGCAAATTCTAAATTGAAATAAGTAATTTATTATAAAACACACGTGAAAGTCACTTGTATTGAAGAATCTATAGTACCTATATCTAGATATAGTGTCTATCTACTGGCTAGTTTTATTTTAGAAATCCATCTAGCAAGCTGTTCTCAGGAACTCTACAAAACAACTAAGGACAGCAAGTATAAATCTTTCAATACATAATAATAGCAAATATTACATGTATGATGAAAAGTTAAGTTTTAGAAGACAACTCTCTGCAGAGCATCACTGAAGAATAACATCAATACATTAAAAGTCAGCAAAAAATAAGTAATAATGATACTGCAAACAGAAATATTCTCCTAGATCTACCTGGAACTAGTTAAAAATTTACTGGCTCCATCACCTCCAGATGCTACTGTCCCACAGCTCTCTCGGTGGAACAGTTTACAAAGGAATCTTTGGTCTACTTCAGATGAGGAACAAGTCAGCTGGGTTGGCTCATACCTTCTATTCCGGTATTTTAAGTCAACACATGTAATTTTGCTGAAGCAAAAAGCAATTATTACAAACGCTATCATATTATGAATCGCTGAGTTAATATTGACACTGGACTTGTGATTTTTACCTCTTCTGGGACACCACTCTGTTTCCTTAGTTCAGAATCCACTTCTTTAATATCTTTTTCCCAGCTCTCCAATTCTCTCATAAAATCCTGCAGCTCTTCAGCATTTTGCTTCATTTGCAGCTGTAGTTCTAGCGCTTTATTTGGTGCACTCATTGTAATCTGCCAAATTTCAAGGAAAAAACTTTCTAAAGAGAACTTGAAAGTATGTATTGAAGGAAGCTAGCTACTTGAAAATGAAGAAGTCTGACTTACATGAAAGCCAGGCTTCTCAATAGCATAGTAGGAACATTAAATGCTAACAGACTAAAAAGAAATATAATTTAAATGTCTTTGAAAAAATGAAAGGAAGCCACGTTATTCAGATAAAACAAAGTATCTCATAACAAAGGACAAGTCGTGCTTTCTTAACTAAGCATAAGGTAAAGGGCCCAACAAGTCAAAGAAAATCCTGAAAGCGGTAACAAGGTTTAAAGCAGTATCTGCAGTGTTTTCCAGACAACAGAATGCAGAAAACTTTAACATGTTAACATTTAAGTTTTAACTAAAAAAACCCAGTTAAGATATACATGCTGCCTTGTATCTGAACAGAAACAAGACACCTGACAAAACCAACCCCCAAAAGCACTTTCGGCCCCTACAAGTAAGTACACTTCAATATGCACACATTTTTAGTACAGGAACAAATAAACACATAAGGAGTTTTATCATGAAGTGTAGTGAATCACAAGTCCAGAATATTCTTTGAATGTGCTCGTTGTACACATCTGTAGCCCTCCAAGTCCCTAACATACTGTTTAAGAATTATTAATACTTAATAGTCTTCAGAAGTTTTGTTGTCTTAATTTTAGTATCTTAAGTGAGAAACATTTTATTATCACAGAAATATCAAGTCACGAGTAAAAAATAACCTTAAAAAAAATTCTTGGTTACAATTCAGAAAACCCACATTTGTACAGTCCATAGCACAAAAAGCTGAAAGGATGAAGCAAACATATTTTGAAAGCAATCGTGATTAAGTAATTCATGATGAACTAAATACAAACTTAGACAAAGAAAGTTATGAATGGTTGATAACTATAACCTCTGGACTGAAAGCTTCAGCATCAGTTACAATCCTCGCGTAAGGATAAGCTATTTATAGAAATAGTACACACAAAATTTTTAAGAGAGAAAAATGACTAAATTTTTTATTTATTTTTAACATCCAGTAAGCCAATAACCTAATAGCATAGAAATGTAAAAAATTATGGGCCAAACGAAGCTAATGACTACTGTAATACAACATGCTGTCCATAATTATGGACAAAAGTCTCATAAAAGACGGAAAAAACACACTGCATGATTACTAGTAATGCTACAAAAGCAGAAGTGGTTTTTTCATCCTCAGAAGTAAGCAGCGTAGATGCCCTGATGCACCAATTGTGCTCCTCCCTAGTTACCTCCTATACATAGGTGGTAACATACTTACCCTTAGCAATATATTTTTCCTAAAATCTTCCAAATATTTGGTCAATTTGAAACTAATTGGAAAGAAACTTTAGGTGAAGCAAAAAAATGGGTATTTTTCGTATTTCCAAGTCATGTGGTTTTCGTATTTTTTTTTCCACCTACAACTGTTGCCCCGTACTGAACTGTCTCTGCAATATTCAGCCAATTCATTTCATGAAACCTAAGCATGGCCACACCAAATATTCCATACAGCCTAGCACATCCTGGCCAACTGTAGCTACAAGATGCTTCCAAAGGTGCAAGAAACTACACTGTGATCTGTTGAACTTTTCCTCATTACCACTGACTAAGATACCATTCTTATACACGTGAAAATCTAACATTAGGCCTACCTGTTTGTTTTCTGGCATTCTAAAGCACCGTGCACAAGCCTGTGACGTAAGCCCGCTCCCGTTACCCACCCGCCTAGCGCCGCTTGCCGCACACTGCTGAGCAAGGGCTTTAATCCGGGCGCTGACGGCGGACTCTTTGCTCTCACACCCCGCCAGGCGGCTTTATGTGAGCCTCACGCTTGGGCCCTCCTTTGCCTCGCCCAACACCCGCGGGCTGCCTCGTCCCAGCCACTCCACGCGGGAGCAGCCGCGTTAGCCCAGAGGCCCGGCCCACAGCCCGCAGAGCTTGGCCAGCACCCAGCACCACTGCAGGCCCGCCCCAGGAGCGAGCCCCACGCCGGCCCCGAGGCCGCGCCGCAGGTCGCCCGGGCTCAGGCCGAAGAGGCTCCCGAGGCGATGTTTCGACACCTGTCTCTCCGCCGCCTCGGAGTTAGCAACGAGCGGCCAGGCCGCTTGTGGGCCACGGAGAGGCGGCACCGGGCCGGGCCGGGCCGGGCCGGGCCGGACGCCGCACTCCTGTCCTGCCCTGTCCCGTCCCGTCCCGGTCTCACCTGCGCCGCGTCCCTCCTCTTTCTGCCGCCGCCGGACGCCCTCCCCGCGCGGCCGAGCCTCCTCCCAGAATGCAGTGCGGCCCCGCGGCCCCACAGCGGGACGGGCCCCGCGCCCCAGCGGCCCCGCGGCGGCAGGGGCAGCGGGAGCGGCAGGGGCACACAGCGCATGCGCCCGCGCTCCGCCGCACTTCGTCTCACGGCCCGCGGTCCGCGGCTCTCCGCGCTGCCTGGCCACGCCCCCTCCGCCTCACGTGGCGGGGAGCTGGCCCGGCGATTGGCGCTGCCGTGCCTTTTGCCCTTTGCCCCGCTGCTGAGGACGGTGGCCGACAGGCGCGGGGAGGGGCAGGGGTCGGCCATGGGGCAAGGGGAGGCTGCCTCGTCGCCGGCGGCCGAGGAGAAGGCGGCGGGGGGTGAAGAGGAGGAGGATGATTTCGGCTACCGGCTCTTCCCGGACCGGAACAAGAAGCCGCAGAGCTTCTTGGTCCGCAGCCTCTTCACCTTCCACAACAGGTGCCAGCTGATGCTGAGGATGACCCTGGACACGAGTAAGCGCTTCCCGCTCTCCCGGCGGGCCCGGGCCTGGGCCCGGCCCTGGCGCAGCGGAGGGCGTCCCGGGTGGAACCGGGGACGTCTGTGTCCCCCGCTGGTACGGCCTGCCGCGGCTTGCGGTGGTGACCTGGGCCGCGAGGTCTCGGGGCGCGAGCTGCGCTCCTTCCGCTGCCGCTGTCCCCCCACCCTGGGGCGGCTGGACGGGCCCCAGCAGTTGGTGGGATGGGGCTGCTGCTTGATGGACACGCCGATTTCGGTTAAGACAAAAAAAGTACAGCTTCAAAAGTGGCTATGTGCTTTTTTTCCTATCAGAAGATCCTTCTCTACCTTTTTCTCTTGAAAATTTGAGAGGATTTGTCGATTTCTGGTTCATTTGTCACCTTTTCACTATGTAATGTTGACTCTGAATGCTACTGAAAACAATGGTCGCTATAGGCCACTCTATTTATGTCTGCTACTAATAAAATAATGTCAGAAGTAACTCGATTCCAGAATAGCTTTGTACATATCATAATTCTATATCATGATTCTATATCACTTTACATAGCCTGAGCTGTAACAGATGCCAGTTGCGTTGCATTAGGGTTAAATACTGCAAAGTATGAATTCGCATGTGTAGTGTTTTTTCTTTTTTTTTCTTGACTGTCTTTATATTTTGATTATAGATGACTTTCAAAACTTTTGTCTAGAGAAATTGATTGCAGCAATGTTTTTCTAGATCCATATGCTCAACTTCTTCTTGAGGCTATGAAGCAATCTGGTTGGTATGTAAACTAATTCGTCTTGTTCTGTCTAGTAACATCACTACTATATGGAGTTACTAGTCTTTTTCAAATTCTTCCCTATAACTTTGTTTGGGCCTTTCAGCACTGTCTTCAATGACCGGCACTTTTCTTGTGAAAACTGTGATGGCTGTGTCAGTGGAGGTTTTGATTCTGCCACATCTCAGGTAGGCACTGGACATTGTCCTCTTTCAAAGGACTACAATTATTTTTCGTATTTCGTTACTAGGATTAAACCTATTAATGCTGATATCTGAATTAGTTATGAAAACAAGATAAATGAAAGATGTTCCATGGTATTGGAACTGTATGCTGCAGAGTGATGAGGCTGTTAATGTTGGAAAACACTGATCTAAAGAGTCTAAATGCTGTAGGTGATGTGTGCTGGGTCTCTGAGAAGTAAGGGAGATGTTGAAACTTGGTGAAAAGACTACCTCTATCCTTTCTTCTACAGATTGTTCTGTGTCAGAACAACATTCGCCACCAATCCCATATGAACCGGGTGGTCACACATGAATTGATTCATGCTTTTGATCACTGCCGTGCACATGTTGACTGGTTTAAAAATGTCAAACACTTAGCATGTTCAGAGGTAAGTTAAAATGCTTCTAATATTGTCATTGTATTAATTACACCAGCTGTAATTAATATAATTAGGGATGCTTCATGTATAAATAGGCATGGTGTTACACAGACTTCATTTGGTTTAATCCTGTTAATACATTTTGTCCTTTTTGTCAAGTCAACCTAAACAGTTTAGAAAACAAATACTTAGTTTTCACAAATATTAATAAGTCAGTGTCATACTAAGTAGAATGTGATCACTGTGAGTGTAACCGTAACAAGAAGTAATTATTAAAAAGTGAGAGTAGTTAGAGATGTGTCATGGTTTAACCCCAGCCAGCAAATAAACTCCACGCAGCCGCTCACTCACCCCTCCCTCCAGTGGGATGCTGGAGAGAATCAGGAGGGCACAAGTAGGAAAACTCCTGTGTTGAGATAAGAACAGTTTAATAATTGAAATGAAACAGAAGTAGAACAGTAATAATAACAATGAGAACAATAACAGAATATACAAAACAGGTGATGCACAATCCAACTGCTCACCAACTGCCAACCGCGTGTCACGAGCGGGGGGCGAGCCCCCCGCCCCCAATTTTTATACTGAGCATGATGTCACATGGTATAGAATACCCCATTGGCCAGATGAAAACATTCACACATTAATCAAATGCTCATAAGGTTCTTTTTCTCCATACATACGAAATCTTGGTGTGTTGGGTAGTTACCACAGTAGTATGGTAATCTTATTTTTGTTTAAATTTTTTTAGTTGACAACAAACTTGTCTTTTCCTATAACATACTTTTTTTATTAACTGTGATGTTGCTAATAGTACCCTGTAGTTATGACTCCATGTCCATTTCAGAGGACATAGGAATTTGCTGCTTGAAAGGTCTTAAAGACTGATGCATTAGGAGGTGAAATTAAACTGAGCACAGGCTAGTAAAGATTCCTCTTGTATATATGACTTGTGTGTATTCTTATGCTTTTAGTTGATTTCTGATATAATCCATATAATTTGACCACAGAAAAACTTATCCTTATGATTAATACCATGAAAGTACGTTATTGTGACTGTGTGAATTAGGTGGCTTTTTAACTGTTCTCTTAATATATATAAAATTATATAAAAATGTTATAGTGGTTTTGTTTTGGGTTTTTTTTTTTGGTTGTGGGGTTTTTTGTTTGTTTTTAATGAGAACATATTTGATTCCAGACTTAAGATGTGCACAGATTTCATCTATAAACAGTATGTAAGAGAGCCAAAATGACAAGTTTGGTACAAAACAAATTAGATTTCATAAAAATTAATTTTAATTAATTAATTGAATTCATATTTGCTGTGGAAGAGAGTCACAGTCATGTATTATCTTTTTTTATAGATAAAACTTAATGAAGAAACCTTATGTGGTATCAGTAAAGCCGTTCTGTATAACTGTGGGGGGGTTGACCTTGGCTGGCTGCCAGGCACCCACCCACCAAGCCATTCTCTGACTCCCCCTCCTCAGTAGGATGGGGGAGAAAAAGAAGATTAAAAAGCTCGTGGATAAAGATAAGGACATGGAGGTCACTCACCAGTTACCGTCATGGGCAAAATACAGTTGACTTGGGGAAGATTAATTTAATTTATTGCCTATTAATGACAGAGCAGGATAGTGAGAAATAAAACTAAAACTACCTTCTCCCCTCACCTCCCCTTCTTCCCAGGCTCAACTTCGCTCCTTCATTCCTGACTCTTTTATTTCCTTCCCCCCAAAGTGGCACAGGGGGATGGGGAACAAGGACTGCGGTCAGTTCATAACACTTTGTCTCTGCTGCTCCTTCCTGCTCATGCTGTTCCCCTGCTCCAGTGTGAGGTCCCTCCCATGTGATGCAGTTCTTCATGAACTGCTCCAACGTGGGTCTAGCCCGTGGGCTGCTGTTCTTCAAGACCTGCTCCAGCTTGGGTCTTTTCCACAGCGTACAGACTTTGAGGAATGGACTGCTCCAGCCTCAGTTCACCACAGGCCACAGTTCCTGCCAGAAAACCTGCTCCTGCATGGACTCCCCCTGGGCTGCAGCTTCTTTCAGAGCATGTCCATCTGCTCTGGCATGGGGTCTTCCTCAGACTGCAGTGTGGTATTTGCTCCACTGTGTTCCTTCCCAGGCTGCAGGGAGACAAGCTGTGTCTTGATGGTTTTCTCCACAGGTGGCAGGGGAATCTCTGCTCTGGTGCCTGCAGCACCTCCTCCCCCTCCTTCTTCACTGATCTTGGTGTCTGTGGGGCTGTTTCTCTCACTCTTCTTTTTCTCACTCCTCTGTCTCACAGCTGCCATGTAGTGGTTTTTATGCTTTCTTAAGTATGTCAACACAGAGGTACCACTGGCACCATTGATGGGCTCAGCTTTGACCGGTGTTGGGTCCATTTTAGCGCCAGCTGAAACTGGCTCTGTCTAACACGGGTGCAGTCCCTTGTCTCATCTCACAGAAGCTACCCTGGCAGGCCCCCCACTGCCAACATCTTGCCATGTAAACCCAGTACAATAATTCAGAATTACTATCATCTACTTTTTTTTGTCTAAGCATTTACACAGTGAAGAATAAAGCATGTGAGCCTCAAACATAAAACTAGAGAACATATATAAAACAAGATTGTGCTTGTTCTTGCTCTTGTTGAGATTATTTGTTTGCTTCAGGTCTTTTGATACTTATTTTAATATATGGTGTTTACAGTTTTTATTGCCAGCTTTTTAATTATTACATTTCTTATTTTCCGTGCATTTATTCTCACTCTGGTACTTGATTGTAGGAAATCTACTTTTAGTTATATTTGATAATGGAGGGGGTAGGGTGTGGAAGAGTTGGCAGACAAAAGAAATTACAGTGCACAGGACAAGATGGTTAACAAGCTGAAACATACATACTCATCTAAATGTGGCTTTTCCTGAAGCAGGTGGGTTACTGCTCTTTTGGGTATTGCAGCTGTAGCCTTTGAAAGGTATCTGCCTTTCTTCCTGACTCTTGTATCAGCTTCCAGTATAGACTGGGGAGAAATTACTTTCCATATTCTTTTAGCAGTTCATATATATATATATATATATATACACACACACACACACATACATACATATACATATGATCTCTTCTGTTCATTCATATAAGCTTTGGGAGTATGTGAGATTTGGTCCCTGGAGAAGCTTACAGGTTCTGTAGTAATACTTTGCAGTTCATTGAGGCTGAGAGGGTGGATATAAAGGGTAATATGTACTTAATAAGTAGAAGTGGCCCTGGGAATATTCTCTACCAGCAGTCACCAGAAAGATACTGAAGAAAAGAATTTGTTACAGCTTTTTTGACTTTGTATTTCCATGTGTTTCTCTGATCATGTGGCTTTTTTTTTCTGAATAGATTCGAGCTGCTAATCTCAGTGGAGACTGTACACTGATGAATGAAATAGCCAGGTTTAAGTTTGGATTAAAAGGACACCATCAGGTAAAGACTGTAGATGTTAAAGTCTACTGGTTTGTTGTGAGCCATCTTCACCTACTTGATCTCAGCCTTCTACAGTTTCATAGCTCAAAACATCAGAGAAAGAAGTGGATGCCTTGGACTTGCTGCTTTCTCTTAATTAACCTTTAATAACCTTTAATGACTCATGATAAATTTTTTTCCCACCTTGTTATTTTTGTTGGAGTGAAATTCCTGAATACTTAGTCACGTTGTAGAGCATTACCACTAACAATGGATGCTTAATAAGAACCAAACAAAAAACAGGGTTTGCGGGAAATGTAGTGGGAATACCTTACCCCCTGTAAGTGGGTAAAACTCTAAAAAGTTTTTGAAAACTGGAGGAAGGAGAATGACAAGGGTTCTAAATAACAACATGTGGTAAGTCTTATAGGAATTCATTTTTTTTAATAGTAATGAAGACTACAGGTTGAGTCCCAAGTAGTTGCTCATGTTAGAGTGGCAGTTAGCTTGTAGCTGGGGGTGTTTACATCTTTTTTTAGTCTTTTAGTAGACAAACTGTGTAAGCAAAAGTTGCCATAAAGAGAGGTATCAAAATGAAGGCCAGTAGAGAAGTCATTCCTTTATGTTTTATAGCACTTCAATTGGAAAAGTACTGACTGATATTTATGTCTGTTTCTTTTTGACATATTTTCTCCTGTGTCCAAGTCAAGTTGTACAAATACTTGATGCCTACAACAAATGCCAAATTGTATTTTAATTCCTGTTTTAAGGAATGTCTTCTACTTATCAGACGATTTATTTGCACGTGGAAAAGTAAAACGCGTAGTTACCACAGGATGGAACAAAAATGTACTTTAATGCTTATTAAGTATTGTTTGACTCTTCTGTGATACAAAATTATTGTGTATTTAGTAGGAGTTAATACTTGACAAAATCTGGAAAAAAATTATTTATACTAATAACGACAGATTTTTCTTTATCTAATTCCCACTTTAGACTTGTGTACGAGACAGAGCAATTCGTTCCATTCTGGCTGTTAGAAAAGTTAGCAAAGAAACGGCAGAAAAAGCTGTGGATGAAGTTTTTGATGCCTGCTTCAATGATCTGGAACCTTTTGGAAGAATCCCACACAGTAAAACAGATGCAAAACGCGCTTACAGAGACTTTCAGAACAGAGATCGCTATAATGCTAATTTGTAAAGGAAAAAAAATGTGAAAAATTATGTTAATATCTGATTGTTCTGTAACATCTGGAGTTACAGTCTATACACAGTGCTGGTGGAAAGGGCAATTCTATCAAATGTATCAATTAATTGTGTAAGCTTTTTCCAGGAGCCAACTTCTGTGGAAGTAAACAAAGTAAATGAACAAGATAAAAACAGTGTTTGCTCACCTGTTATTCCAGCAAGATAATTTAGGACACCAAATGTCTTGTCAAATAATGATCTGCACATTTAATTCTGCTCAGTCTGACTAGGACTTGGTTTCTAAAAGTTTTGTTGTTACTCAGTAAATCTTTTCGTAAAATCTTTACATTTCCACCATCTTTGATACACAGTCATAAACTTGATGATCTTCATCACTCCATTTTATAAGATGGGCACCTGAACTACAGCTCTTGGGTCTAGTTTTACTAACTATGGCTAACCCAAAATTTAATGAACTGCCACATGTTTTTGAGCACCTCCTGAAATTCTTGGAATTCCAGCTCATCTAATGTTAATTTTACAGGTACATTAAACCCTTCGGCTTTTTAGTAATTTGACTGATAATTCTGCTTACCAGATCAAACCTACAGGCTGGAGAAGTATTAGTGAGAGTTTGTCCACCAGGTTGAGTTTTGCTCAGAATGTTGGTGTAGCTTATGGACTTCTTCCTATACTTGTTATGTGGGTAAGTCCATCTGAGGAAAGCAAGAAGCTGCTACCTTTATCCTAAGTCTGAGAGAAGCTGTCTCATTGCAGGTTTGTTTCAGTTTTTTTCCTCCTTGTGCATAAATGGAGTTTCCTGTATTTCACTTTGTGCCAATTTCCTCTTGCCCTTTCCTTGGGCACTACTGAGAAGCCTCTGGTTCAGTCTTCTCTGCTTCTACCCTTACCCCATCAGGTATTTATGCACATTGATAAGATCTCCCTGAACTTTTTCTTCTCCAGGCTGAAGAGTCCCGGCTCTCGGTCTCTCTTTGTAGGTCTGATGTTCTGGTCCATTTATCATCTTTATGGCAGTTTGCTGGACTCACTCTACCATGTCCATGCCTCTCTTGTACTGGGAAGCCCAGAACAGACCTAGCCCTCCAGGTGTCTCACTAGTCTGCTGAGTGGAAAATCACCTCCCTCAAACTGCTGGCAACACTCTTCCTAATGCAGCTCAGGAGGCTGTTGGCCTTGTTTGCTGCAAGGCTATGTTGCCTGCATACAAATTGGTGTCCACCAGCACTGCCAGGGCCCTTCTGCCAAGCTTCTTTCCAGCTAGCTGATCAACCCATGTTGTGTGCTGGTACCTGTGGTTATTCCTCCCCAGGTGCAGGAGTTGGCATATCCCTTTGAACTTTATGGGGTTCCTCTCTGCCATGTCGAGGTCTCTCTGAATGGCAGCGCACACCTCTGGTGTGTTGACCATTCCCCTGTGTTGTATTGTCTGTAAACGAGCAGAAGTTGCACTACTCCTATCTTCCAGGTTGTTAATGAAGAGGTTAAAAAGCATTGGCCCCGATACCAATACCTGGGGCACATCACTGATGTCTGGCCTTATTGTGTACGTAAGCCCCAGACACAGTTAAAGAATCAACATGAATTTGGGAACATCTCATCTAGATAGTTCGCATACATGCGCTCTGGAGATTTAAAAAGTTTGAAAATATCAATGTGAATTGTTCTGTTCACTTAAGTGTTGGAAAACCATTCCGGGCATGTTTAATTTATTGCTGTAGGTGTAATGATAGGTCAAGAACCTGGAACTTGGGTCCTAGGCGCAAGAATCTGCCAATCATGTTTTGTTCACATGGAATTCAGTCAGGCAAAAAACCGCTCTGCTCTGCTAATTGTTGAGCTAAAACTACCTGGAAATAGCAGTAGAATGACACCTGCTACCTGGATGGGCTTAGACAGGGTGTAAGGTCACCATGCAAACTTGTAGTTTGAACCCAGAGCTCAGGCTTAATCACTTGGAAGAATAGCTGCACATGTACAGGCATTTTATTTGTTCTCTGTTTATTGTAAAATGCAAAAGCAGTCGTGGAAGACCTGGACATCCAGCTGCTGTGGCCCAGGTTCTCACTCACCCACTCCCAAGAGAATGTTCCTATCACAGAGCCACAATTTTGTGGTTCTGCTCTTGCTTTCCTTGGTGCTCTGCATTTTGCTTTCTTCACTTCTCTTTCTCAACAAGATTTGGAAAGCAAGCAAGAAAAACTGGATGAGAGTGGAAGTGATGACTCCGTAAATATATCGGGAGAGGGAATTTCAGTCACGGTACAAGGTTGGCCATGGTTAATTTAAATAGGAAATCAGAAGATGGTATATAAGCATCTGAAGAGTAAAGGTGTTCTAAATAAGAGAGAGAACAAGGAATATGCATTTTTTTATACTGAGGATGAAAAGTTTAGGGAAAAGGTTGATCCCAGAATAAGAAATGTTAAGTCCTTTAGTATTCCGAAAAGGATGAACTGAAACTAGATTCTTGTGTGTTCACATTTATTTGCATTTTATTTCTGTTGTAGTAATCCTGTATTTCAGAATTTTTCCTGGTCATTGGCCAAGTTTGCAAATGAAAGGGCTGTTCTGCTTCTTTCATCCTCTCCACCCCCAAAGATGTAGAACTTTGGTTTCCAGTTCTTCACTGCCCTCCCGTGCAGCACTGGGGAGGCTGCAGTGGTAGACTGAGTGAGATTGAGTTAGGATGAGCTAATGGGTTTGAAATCTTAAGCCCTTTTAGTGCCACCTTGGAGTATTTTACTCACATGCTCAAGGTTAAACTAATCACCTTGGAAAGGAAATTTTCCTTGATTAACTTGATAGGGATGACTGGTATTTCTGTTGAGCAGCTGGACACTATTGCGTGCTGTTCAGCCACTAGCTCACAGCTTCACATTTGCAGCCTGCTACCGCTGCTCTGCGTGAAGAGTCCTGAAAGACAAGTCAGTGCTGAGCTGAGCTGTGACAGTGGCAAGGCTGGGTGAGTCTGGTCCTTGGACATGAGACCTGAAGCAGGCAGTTATGCCCGTGCGGCACAAGCTGCCCTGCACACTGGGGTGTTAGTAGGGCTTTAGGCTTCCTGAGCCCGTGGTGACCACTGGGACAGAGTGGCCAGTGAGAAAGGCAGACCTGGAAGGAGCAGCCATCCAAATTGCCCGAGAATTTCATGTTAAGTGATGGTCCTTCTTCTTGTAGGGATGAAGCTCATTGGTGTGACCTGGAATGCTTTCTCTTCCCCCACCATGGCACATTTGTCAGCAATGGGAAAGTTTTTATTACTTGAGTCCTTTATGCCCTAAATTGCTGCTCATGTTCTGGTTGTCTCTCGTGGTGGAGGACTGGACACGATGGTCAGTGTTGCCGCCTTCTGTTCTGTGTCCCTATGTATTTTGTGACAACGAGACTGTCAGTGTATGAAGTTTTTTCAGGCAATACATAACTGCGAGATTTGGCTGCTGTGGGGCAGCAGGCTCCCTGCTGAGACTTGAGCAGGAGTGAGGCACTGAACTGCTCAGGTGAGAGAAGGTCAGGACACGCATAAATTTCAAGTGCCTGCCAGACTCTAAGGCTGGAAGGGTAAGGTCTTCCCAAGTACCTCCAGAATTAGGCAGCCTCTGAGGGACTTTTGTTTGACTGCAGCTTTGGGCTCCTGCAATCTACCTATTTTTTGCTTCACACGCCTACATCCTTTGGATCTGACTGTCATTCTGTAATGTCCTCCTGAGAAGTATTCAGTCATGTAATTAGTATCCAGTCCAATGGGCCTGCTCCTAAGGTGTCATTCAAGAACAAGCTGCATGAAGGTGACAGCAAAGACAGCCGCTTCCCCTGTCCCCTGAGCGGAGCCAGGAGCGTGTTGCCATTTCCTGAACAGTAGCAAACACTTTGAAAAGATTCAAATGTAAGCACTGTCCTCACAAAGGACAAAGCAATGCATCCAAACAATGCCTGAGAGATGTGATCAAGCTTGAGTTGTCCAAGTTGTTCTGTTCATATTGGGCTACAGGTGGACTGCATTTATTCCTAGGTGTAGCATAATACATACCCACAGGTACCATTGCTTCTGGGGCTAAGCATTAATACAAATCCCTCGGAAGGTCATCCTAGTTGTCTTGGAGGAATTAACGTCTTGGCCAAGATTCCCCAAACCTGCGCTTTTAATAGTTTTGCAGAATTTCAAATGGAGATTTCATAATCTTATTTTCTTGGGGTAATTCCATCAGTGACTGACATAATCACATGGATGAATATCCAAACAGAAAAAAATGGATTTAATACCCTACATACCTATGGAGAAAATTACACATTGAATTGTAAGCTTCCCATCTTTGATGTAATCTAGATAGACCTTCTGGGTTTTCTAAAATCCCCTGAGGATCAGAGATGCCTTGGAACAGCATAATCTTGTATGTTAATATTCCCTTAACCTTTGCTGCTTTTCAAATCCCCATTTTAGTCATATGATGCATGATGCTGAGATTTTTATAATACTTCTCACACATATTCTGGCAGATAATTCCTTCCCTTCATTATACCTCATTAAGCAAAGTTCTACTTGAATGAACGCGTGTGTGTGTGTGTGTGCGGTTTGCATTTATATTGCATTTTGACCAACACATTGTCTGAATATATACAGTTGTCTGCTATCTGGGATAAGCTTTATCAAGTCTATTTAGAAATGGAAAATATGACAATAAGGGCTAGAATGTACAAGCATACAAGCTGCTGCTTCTTTTCTTTAGCATTGTTCATAGATGAACACCATCAAAATCTGGGAAAGAAAGTATTTGTAATAAAGAGTACACTGAGCTATACAAAGAGATAATTATTTTAAAAAATGATCAGCATCACCAGGAAATGTCAGGTTAAGCAACAGATACATTCCAGTTACACCAACTCAAATTGTAATGGCAGAATATATGCACTACAAGTCACCAGAAAGCAATCAGAAGAGTCCCACAGGCTTTTTGTCATTCCCAGAGAAAAGGAGGGACAATAATTACATGAAACTTTGCACACACTGTTTATCAATTCAAGCAATCATTTCATTGCTTTAGGCGCAATTTTAATCTGCACCATTTTTTCTCATCAAAACAGAGGTTAAAAAAAAATGAGTAAAAGCTCATTGCAAATATGGGAATCGATTAAGCAGCAGAGGGAGCTGAAGGACCGTGGAAGAGCGTGCTGCTGTGGAAAGCCACCTGCAGGCCAGACACAGCTACTGCTCGGTGTGCAGTTCAGTTTTGGTTTAAATCTCTGTTCTAATCAAATTTGCATAACTCCAATGTTAAAATAGGTTAAAAATCAAACATATTTGAATCGCATTATTCTGCTTCTGCAGAATATTTTCTTTCTTTAGAAGATCACCTCAAAACATTTATCGGAATACTTTTGCTGTCTGTGCTGTTTTTGGAGTGTGACTGTGTTTGCAGGAGCAGTTAGATCAATGCTGGGGTGCATGTGGCAGACCAAACCATCAAGCTGTAAAAACCCATCATGAACAATCAGAATCATGCAAATTACATTAGCTCAATTCCTTATTCTTCATGACTGAATTTTCTCTTATATCTGAAAGATTTTGAAGTTTTGACAAAACCAAAAATAAGGAAAATAAGAGCATCATTGTCCAAATAGTAAAAAGATACAATTTTACAAAGGAGAGTAATTTAATAAAAAGTCTTTAGGTGTTTTCTTTTTCCTAGGGTAGAAGTGCTAGCCATGACATACCTCGCTGAATAGTTCCTTGGCAGAAGTATTTTTAAGGTTTGTAGTACCTAGCTCTCAGTTGCACGGATGTGTGTTAGCTACCACAGGAGCCTTCATGTGTTGATTGTAGTTTTTCAAAACTGTTTTAGAGAACAGTAGCAATTATAAGTGAAAACAACAAAAAATCATCAGTAAGTAGAAAAATCCAACTCTGGTATAATGAAAAGTTCAGAAATTTTCAGAGCATGTGCAGGGAGTCTTACCTCTTGCTAGAACTGAAGAGTTCAGCACCAAGAGGTTATTATCCACCAGAACTCCGTCCAAATTCATTAACAAGCATTCCTCCTCTAGCTTGCCTGTAAGCCTGATCAAAAAGAAAACTAGAAAACAAAGATTTCCATCATCTTTTTATTCAATAGGGGTTTTTTGTTGTAGCTCTTCAATGGGACATGAGAAATTCGTTCAAAGCTTGGGAGAGAGTGAAACCATTAACTCTCACTTTCATTGAAAAGAAGATGGAAAGAAGAAAAAGGAGAAGAAGGGCATGCACAAAGGACTCTGTGCTGGTGGGTAAGGAACCAATATGTGAAGAGAGATCTTGGTTTCAGCTTCTGCTCTAATGAATGCTAAGCAAAAAGTATTGAAGTGCTTACTGGATTTACACCCATGGTCCCCACTCGCAGGAATCAGCTGGCCACTAACTGAAAAAGACTGGATATTATTTCAACTCTTTCTGGTTCCCACACACTTTCACTTTCTCTATGCAAAAAAAATATACCACGGGTGACCCCTTCCTTCTCTTCAGAGTACCAATAGTCTGATAGGACATTCCCCAAGAGGTGGGAAATCTAGATTCAAACCTCCTCAGACTTTTGCTTAGAAAGGAAGAAATGTTCTGTATTTTAGACACAGGGGCTGAGGAAACCTTCCTGGGTTCAGTCAATGAATCCTAGGTAGCTGAGTCCTTGATGCGGTTAGGTGTTTAGAAATCATACTGTTCACAGTCCTTTTTGATTGCCTATCTTGAGTAAAAAATGGGCTTTTCTGAAGACATTTTCTAGAAATCCACTAACCCCTCCCAGACAGGTGTGTAACTTGTACACTGCATATATCACCATGAAGTAAAGCACCTACTGCATGTGCAGTGCTACAGTCTTAAAGAGCGTATCTTAACCTGGCAAAAAAAAGTAAATGTCAACACTTCTTTTAACATTTCTTTCAGGTTTGACTTTAGGAAGTATTACGAGTTTAGGTTGCTTTTGTCTTGCCACGCTGGCCTTTATAGTTGCTTTTTGAGATACATAATTATCACCTTTCCTGACATGTTTAACATAAGCAACCTAACTCCAATCCAAATGCTGACATAAAAGACAGCAAATGTGGTCCCAGAGATTGGGTGTCTGAGGACCGGTGGTCCAAGGTTGTCCAAGGATGACTGAGGCATCTGTGAGTGAACTTCAGGAAAAGAGTGGGATAATAGATTTTACTATTCAAAATCACCCTTCCCCGTGGCGACCTTCCCTCTTTCTTCTTCAAGGCTCTTGGACATGCTCCTTAACTCCTGAGAGTCTCATCAGACTGCTGCCTGCTCTCTCTCCCCATTCACCTGCAGCAGTCGTGGCTGCAGCAGCTATCAGTCCTCAGGCGCATTTGCCTCCATCTGAGAAACTCTTAAACTAGTGTTTATGGTAGAGCTCCTGCTTGTACAATCTTCGCTGCAGCACTGGAGATGTCTATAGAAGTGGGCATCTCTATAGTTAAATTAACAACTGTGTAGAAGTTTTTGAGAGACCGAGGTTTTGTCTATATTTCTTCTGATGTATTTTAGTCCTTTTTTCTTTTTTTAAACAGAACCCTTATCCTCTTCAGCTGTAGCCTCATAAAGCAAATTGTCAAGGAATGGGTGAGAGAAAGGATTTTGAGGGGAATTACCTATTTCTGTCCTTGTAGACTGTGCCAGTGAAAAATACCAACCCCTCTCACTGCTTCTGTTTCTCTCTTTCAGGAATTCTGCTTTCAAGATGTGAACGTTGGGCTCTCAGGGACACAGACTCTTTTGTACACCTCTGGAAGTTCTGATCAGTAAAGCACTTAAGCACTTACTTACATTTAATCATGCCATTTTTATAGACTTACCATTTGTTGTCTTGTGAACCACAGTACTCAGCACCTTGAAAAACTGTACTCTAGTGCATCAAGTGCACTTGGACTTGCTCAATGAGTTGTTGGATGTATGGTCCTCTCAAAACACAAAAGGAAGGTCATTAAATCGATGTGCCACACTTCCTAAGTAGTATGTTAACTTCAGTGGTCTCTTTGCATTTCCATTTGAAGTGTTACTGTCAGCCTGCTGAGCCTCTTCCTGCTTTATAGTAGTCATATCTTGTTCTGAAGTGAACTAGACTTTACTGTGCATTGTTAAAAATCTTTCGCAACAGAAGCTGCTGAAATTCAGTGGTGAATGGTAAGATTCATGTATGTAATTTGTGAAGTTTTTAAAGCATTTGGGTGTCCTTTGGCATGAAAACCACTCTACAAATGTAAGATCGTTATGATTGCAACTTGTCTCCTTGGAGAGAGAAAAATGTGACTGCTCTAACAAATCTTAGCAGCATTGTCATCCCATTAAAGCCTTAGATTTTGTTCATTCAAGTCACAAATTTCTGAGCAGAAGTGGAAATAATAGGATACTGATATAGCAAATTGTTTTTTTCCACATCATGACTATAAATAAGTTACCTAAGCCAACTTTTCTAATCCAATTTCAGTATAAAAAGTTTACACCTAAGTTCAATGGAAGGAATGATGCAGACATCATGCAGAGCAAGAGTGGCTATTGTTCCTTAATGCTGTTCTTTGAATAATACTCAGATCTCATATCTTAAATTAACCAACATTTCGCACAGATTCAGAGTTACAAAGAAGGCAGACACATAAGCTTTAGATTGTAAGACCTACATCAAGCTGGGGGAGCCAGGGGTGGGGAGGAAATCACTAGTAGGACAAGAGGCATGCTAATAGTAAGGCAATGTATTTGTAGAAATTCTTTTGTCTTATAAACAAGTTTTTGCTTCTGATGTTTTCATAACTCTTCTTATGTTCTCCTTTCTTCTATTTTTTTTTCTCATAAAATTAACATTTACAATGCTATATTTGTGAAAGGTTTATCTTTATGAAGCAAGAGAGATTTTAGGTGAGGTGGTTGTGGAAGGTTAGGTCAGCTACTGAAAGAACTGAAGTAACAAAATGTGCTTTGAGTGACCAGTTACACAAGCTCAGGCTCTGAAACGCACACATGAAACGCATGGAGAAAATGCTGATGAGCATCCCAGAAGCCAAAGTTTGTTTGCACAAAGCATTTCTTGAAGAATTTCAAACAGAAAATATTTTTCTTAAAAACTGCTCTCTGTTTGTCAAAGTACATCTTTTATCACTTGTGAATGTAGAACACTTTTTACTTACATGCAAGTACTGATGGGGTGCTGTAGTCTCTGGTCTTGCAATGAAATGCTCACAGTAAGACCCTGCTTATTGCTGCGGACCAAGGATATGGTGGAACTTCAGGAGCTACTCACCACATTTGTGTCAGTCTTGTCCTCTCCCTGTTATTTCACATTCCTTCCATAACAGGAAGAATGGGTGACACAGATTTGATTCTTCACCTGCATATTTTCCTATTTGTAGCTGTTTTGTGAGATTGAGGTAAATAGATTAGCTGGGGATTTGGCCTAGAATATGATATAACATGTAACTACTGTCAGAATTCCCTTTTGAAAAGCATATTACATATGTATAGTTATGTAGTAGAGCTTATAACACAGATGAACTTTGCCCAGAAATCTATTTCCTTCTCTTTAAGACAATTACATACTTGAAATGCATAATTTTTCTTTTTTCTTTATGAACCCTGCAGTTGAATGGTTAAAAACTCACAGCTGTTAAATTTCTCCTGACTCCTACACATTAGTAAGATCAAAGCATTTAGCATGATGAAACCCAAATTGAGAACCAAAAAACTTCAGGTACTAATGAAAAATATACCTTATGTTTGTATATTTTCTAAAATCAAAATTACACAGCAGTGATGTATGTAATTGAATGTCACAATATCAGTAATTGTGCTGTCTGTGAAAGAAATTTGTTCCAAAGTCAAAGTGTCACCTTGCTGTCAAATAATCCCATAGATTACCATAAACAGAGCTAGCGAAATTGTACTGTGACTGAAAAGATATGTGATGTGAATCCTAGTCATTACCAAAGACATGACTTCCATTGTAATTATCTGCCTATCACAATAGCTTCCTTCTGCCAGCTCTTGCTTACCTGCTGCCACACAAACTCATTAACATTTTTGTCGATGCAGTACCATTTGTACAGTTAACCTTTGTGCAAAGTGGGGTCATTTCTTCATTATGATGGATTCTGTAATATCACAACAACTTGCACTGAGGATTAATATTTCTCTTTTCTTCATTTATGGCTAAATTAGAAATTAGTCTAACACCTGGGTTCCATTATACTGAGTTGCCTTGTCATCTGTGGAAAATGCAATTTGGTTTACAGGTAGCTTCAGTGTTCTCCATCTAAGAAGGGATTACTGCTGTTGCTCAAAGCTACTTTTAAAGGCAGATAAATCCATCAAAAACATTTCAGCTGTTCTTTGATGGAAAATAAAAATATTTTTCAAAGTAAATTAAAGAATTATGGTTTTCACTTTTAGGTATCACACTTTAGACACTGCAAAACTCTTGCTACATCTAGACTTTATAACAATAATGTTACAATCAATTTTCTAGATGATGCTAGGCTAAGGATTGATTTTATATCAATATTTCAAATTCACAGTAGCAATCTTAAGTTTTTACTTCATTTTTATGGTCTGCAAGCATAGCCTCTTGTTGCGTTTGTTGGACCATTGTAAACTATGAACGGTTTCTGCAATACCTATAGAACTCTTTCCATAAGTAGTTACTTGATCCTTGTAAATTTAGATTAGAATTATTACTGCCTGACAGTTTTAAGATTGAAAGTAAATACATTTTTTAAATTCACCAGTGCTGAGAAATATAAAGAAAGGGTTAGTGCTAGCCAGGGGAAATCTATTATATTTAGATCTTGGGTGGATCTGTAGGTGATAAATCTGACATTTCATCTAGCCATTTCATGAAGACTATTAGGCATCTGGTATTTGAATTAACCCTATACTTCTCACAGTAATGTGGTATGTGAAGCTGAAGGTGAACATGCTGCTAATTCTACATTTATGAGTTCTCTCCCTTGCATGTAACAGACATTGAGCTGCTTTCTTGCTGATCATGTATGTCTCTTCCCCTCCTGTGAGCTCAGACTCTTTGCCACCTCCTCTTCTTCCCACTATCCCATTCCTAAAACCTGCTTAATGCCTTTTTCTGTCCTATTTCTGCCCTACATCAGTTCCTTTTTAATTCTTTCCTAAGATTGCCTGGAGTATCTGTCTTCACTTTACTGTGCAAATTTCTAGTCCCAGTCGATGCAGCAGCAGGGAGGCAGGTCTCTCACAGGCTGCCTATTGGAGATAGAAGAGGACCCTAGGCAGCAATGGGGTGTGTTAGATCAGGATGCGTTTTGCACATTGATCAGAAGAGCTCTGTTAAAATCCAGAGTGTGAAAGTTTGCCAGACGATAATTCAGCAGGAGAATTTGAAAGAATGCAGAGTGATCTGAGGCAACTGCCACGACACAAAATGAAAATCAGCTCTGGTGGGTTTTCATGAGATATGGTTATAGTTACCAAACATGCACTTATCTCTGTGACCTTGTAGACCTATAATACAGTATTGACATTGCTAGTATCTAGCCACAGGCTTTGAACTGAGTTTGCAAGGCCGAGGACCCTGTGTCAGGCTTGCCCTGTCTGAACTGGTTTTGTTTTACTTGGGTTAGCTTTAACAGCAATTTTCCTAACGACTAGGTGGTTGTCACTAGTTTGTTCTACTTTCCTTTATCTTTGTAGAGTATGATCATAGTGTTATTGAGATAACAATCATAAGCAGTTGTTCTATGTAGAATGAGTTATTTATGACTGCCATAAAGGCGTAGTATACAGAAATACCGGCCTGGTAGAATAGCAGCAGCATCGAGAATTGGAGACACAGGATGCAGCACAGAGGAGGGCGGACATGGGATGATAAGAGATGGGCACAGGCTGGCACTGAAGACCCCAGTGGGCTGGGCTATAAACAACTCACCAGTGGTCAGCTAAAGAAAGGAAGGCCTTGAGCTGGACAAAACTGCTTTTAGGAATAACAGAACAAATAACTAGTATCTGACATTGGTAAAAGGCACCGTATATAATAAATTTGGCTGTAATGTGGAGCTTCATATTGGTGGAGGAAGGACAAAGCGTAAAATTGTGTTAGCAAACATACAAAAATGTCCCCAGGTATATTGTAGAGCAAGGATGAAGACACCACCAACATGAACATCATATTCCTCCTGGTGAAGGACTCCAGATACTGACACTCCCACCACTGCCACCAGGCTGAAATCACTGACCTCAGGACCTGCAGGAGCAGGGAGAGGGTGCGTGTAACACAGGGAAAAGGGATAAAACCTAAGTGTATTAAAATGTTAATGTTGTTGTTGTTATTATTATTATTATTACAACAGAGACTTTTCCCAATAGAAAAGTAGTCTTTCTGTTTCTGCAATAATTAGATCTAAACCCAATAATGTTTCTTGAATTATATTGTTACGGTTCTGAGCAAATTCTTGGCTTTACATATAATATGTGTTTTCCCTTTGCTTGTAGACAAAATTTTGAGCATAGCAACACTAATTACTGGAAATGGAAAAAGATCGTAGGCAGAATTCAAGGAAATTAAGAAGTTTTGTCCCCTCATTCCTGTAGCTTGCTAAACTTTCAGAAGCCCTTCCACAGACCAGCTTCAAGTGGAGGGACAGAGCCTTTTTCCATGGGCTGGTGCATTTGCTGGGGCACACTACGTTTTCATTAACCTGTATTGTATTGATCAACCATAACCTCACTCGGGCCATACATCCTCATTCAAAACCATACTCACGTGAGCACTTGCAACCGAAGGAAATAACCTGGATTTAGGTATATGTTTTCTTAAAATCGGGCCTATTATCTTACGCAGGTTATTCATACTCCTAGGAAAGGAGCATTTTGTCTTTTGTGTAACAGGGCGAATGTCTCAAGTGTGTGGTCGCTCTCAGCCAGAAAATCACTATAGACCAACACAATTACTGATCATTTTTCGATACAGGCCTTAGTACGTCTTTGAAATGCTATATAATGGATGCATTCACTTTGGTATTTTGAAAAAAATGAGACAGAAACAGAAGAAGGAATATTTTATGTGCTATGTTTATATGTAAACAAGAAATGTATCCTATTTCTTCCATAATAAGGCTCCTAATACGGAAGGCTTTCAAGATCTTCCTGAGCATTTGCACCTAGGGTGGGAAATAGATGTTCAGTGCCTGGAAAATTCAGCCTTAGGAGTACAGTAGTAACTTTTCACAGTGAAATGAAACAAAAATACTCATAATTACAAGTGAAAAGAAATCTTAATTGCTTCTTTTCACAGTGAAATGAAACAAAAATACTCATAATTACAAGTGAAAAGAAATCTTAATTGCTTCTGATTAAGGGAAAAAAAGTAAAGTAGATTAATCAAAAGTAAGACACAAAAACTTTTTATTGCATAGACAGTTTGAAACACTTTATAATTATGGATGCAAGGGTTAAACCAGACAGCATACATTTTAAATAGGTGCTACAGCAACATGTCAAATATGTCCATATTTGCATATACTTTAGTCTAAAAACATGCCAGCACTGCCTCATGTATTCAGAGCCTGGCAAGTGGAAGTCAGAGAGATCACCTGTACAGCTGGTGCAGGTAATGGAATTCCCGTCAGGCAGATTTAGAAACTCTGAATAAATGTGCTGAACACAACACTCCATCTGTTTGTAACCTATTGAGACAAACATGTAATTTACATGCTTTAAAAAATAGATGTTATATCTTTTATTATGTTACCATATTTTGTGTGCTCTCTAATAAATTTCAATGTGTTGTTTATTTGGAGAACATATTAATATGCACATAAACACCTAAGTCATGTATACTAGAGTGTTGTGGGGTTTGCCATCCCAGTTCTGCTTCTGATAAAGAAAATAGGAAGCATCATAATGATCTTTATGGTCAACCTAACAAAACAAATGCTGAGAAATATTTTATGGCCATATTGTGCCAGGTGGTTGTTACCAAGACCTGTCTAAGAGTGAACACTAAATAAAATGATAAAATCAATCTGAAAAGGTGAAACATTAAGCACAGAGAGCATAAGACAAATATATGTGAGAGACACAATAGGTGAAATCCTCTTAGACAGCCATGGAGAGCTCTAGCTAAATGCTATGTAGTGATTTTGCCACGGAACAGAATCGATGGCAATGTTTCTAGTACCTACTTTAACTTTTAACTATTTTTTTGCTCTATAGTGAGAACCACAGTAGCTTGAGACAATGACTGAATACAAGATTTTGTATTGTACAGTAATTACTTACCGCAGCTTCCCACCTGTAACTTTACAAGGATCCTACCCAGGTTGCCTCAGGAGCAGGTGGGGGAATACGCACCTGCTAATGTTACTGCTTTTGACAGTAGCTGATTGCTTTTATGTCTCATCTCCTGCTCTCCTACCAGATTTAGCCATTTTCTCTGGGATTTCTGGGTGTCTAGCAGTCCACTCAAAACAGTAGCAAGACAAATGACAGCTGTCTATGTTCAGGTCATCTATATTTTGCATGCTTGATTTGTCCAGTTGACTGCCCTTAGGCACGCACTTGCATTGGAACGTGTTGACCACTGCGTAGGTGTTGCAGAGCCTGTCTGCTCACACATTGTGGATCTGCTAAAACCATCCTGTACTAGACTCATCAGACGTGCTGATTAGCTGCACAGAGCACCCACACACCGCTCAGGATGTCCCAGCATATCCGTACTTCAACTTGTGTAACAAATCAGAGAGGAAGCAGACAAATTCATGTCATAACAATACAGTGCAACTTAGTCCCCTTTCCTACTTCAGTCTTTTCCCTGGCTGATGTGCTGAATAATGGGATATTGCAGGTAATATCAGATTTTATTGCAATACACTTATTTGAAAGATACTTATGGGTCTATATGGACAAGAGGAAGGCTGTGCCATCAGGTCTGCAAGATGCACGCACTGAACTTTGAACCCTGAGTTTTCAGGAGATGCATTGACTGGTGTGGCTGAACTGAGAGTCTGGGCGTGTTAAGGAGGCTGCTGGAGGAACTGGATCCATGACTAGACTCTGAGGCACAGCTGGCAACCTCTGTTCTGTGGTAGTGGGTGACTTTAAAATATTGAGTGGGCAGTCCCATCCAGCATAATTAATTAAGAAAATATGGCTTATGGGTCCATGCTGCTAATGTGACCATCCATCCATCCTATACATTTCCCGTGTTCCCAAAAAGTGCAGGAGAGGGAGAGAACAGAGAACACCAGAAATGGCTGAGAATAAATTTGGATGGGTGACAGAAAAGTGGAGGTATTACACTGAAGGCCTGAGGGTGCCATAGTGGTGCTGATGGTAGAAGATGAAGAAGCTGAGAGTATTGTACTGAAGGGAGAAGAGAATAAAAGGTTGATGGAAAATGTGAGGAGATGTAGATCTGTTGTTGAGTATTGTAAAGGACATGACAAATTCTTTGGAAACCAGGCTTCAGCCACTGTGCGCTTTGCATTAGTTATTTTCTTGCTTTACAGACCTTTCAACTTCACTGTTTATGCATACGATGTCTTAATTAAGTGAACGCTTAGTGTCATGTGGGTATACAAAGTGGCTAGGACTTCAGTCCTTGTCTGATATTCTCATCATGCTTTGTTCATTTAACAACTGGATGAGTAAATTTCTTGTCACCAATGAGTTAAATACTCCCACCAATTTGTCTTGCTTCATGGCACCAAGAAAGTTATGGATAAAAGAAATACTCTCAAGGCCAAACTTGCAATTTGTATTTGTTCGTGCATATTAAATCTCTTTTTTTAGGAGTATCTTTTTAAGACTATCTGAAAGATTTGCCAGTAATTTACTATTGACATAAAAAGCATAAATTAAGAAGATTGTTAATAATGCAGTATTACCTGCAGTGTACAGGGGTTTAAGACACATTAAGGTGAAGTGTGAATAATTTAGATATGAACCATGTAACTTGATCCCAAAACTCTTAGCTCAACACACATAACAGCACAGCTTGTGTTGCGTTTAGCCTGTACTTAGCCCATTTCTGACACAAATTTACATCTTTGTACCTTTAATAAAAGTGGATGATAAGTGTTACTTCATTGAATTTATTAAGCCAATTAGGAAGTGTTTCTGAGATCTTCCTTAGAGTGCCTCTCGAAGACAATCCACTGGGCACTCACTGACTGTAATTGTTTCCTCTTTTTTTTCTTTGAGCAAAATTGTGTCACAAGAAAGATCAATAAAACCAATCTTCTTATATACCGATAGGCACAGTATATATTTCACCCTCCAAAAACTGATTCTTGGGAGGCAGAATGCTTTAGTAAGCAAGAGGTGAGGATGTGGGCTCCAGCTGCGCTGGTACCTTGGCCTGGCTCTGCAGATGGGGGGAAGGTGGTGGCATCCTCTCTGCGTTTCTATTTCCCCAACAAAGGGAGAGCATAACGATGCTTAACTACTTTTCAAACTGTAGATGAAACATGCTGTGAAAGTGTTCATTATTAGCAAAAAGAAAGCCATATCTTTAAAAGGAGGTCTTCTTTTCTAAACCTGAAATTTAATCAGTGAAAGAAACAAACATGATTTTTACGCTTGGCTATGATTTTTTGGAGAGTTGCTATGGACATATTATTTTATTTGGAAAATTTTTGAAGAAATAAGACAGGTTTTATATAATTGATATAATATGGCAAAACATTCCTAATATTCAGTTAAGAATCTGTAAACCCCAGTTTATAAAATACTGGTTATGAGCAAAATACATCCGAAGATATTTTAAAACCCACTCTTGGCATGAAAAATTCATTTAACAGCACTATTCAGTTATTCTGTGATAATTAGGTAAGTGGGCTTGGAGAGAGGAAATGTTTTTATTTATGTTACAAGAAGAATTTGTTTATAGACAAATGAATATATATATGTGTGCATAAATACACTTACGTATGTTGCAATTTGCAGCATAATCAAAGAGCAAGCTGATCCTTTTCTGCTACCAAGCAAGCATTTTTGGGGCTCTTAGGCTCAGTCACTCATATGAGATGTGGAACTTCTGTAAAGATAGCTTCACTGAGTGTGAGATTTGAACAACAGCGTGGTTACAAAATGCTTCAAGCTGAGGTGTCTTCAGGGATAAAAGCAAAATGATAAACACATGCTAGCCATTTTCAAAAAATTTTACTATTACTATTAGGAATATGCTAATATTTCTACTTCATGCAAACATAGGGTAACTAGTGAATCTCAACTCTACATTCATTGTTGTGATGGTATGTCAAGAGTTTATTGTCATCTTATCCTCTCTTAGGTCCAAGAAATATTATACAAAACTCAGGGGTGTCAGTAGAGCATGGCAAAACAGAAGGAAGTTATTTGTGTTGTTCATTAAGTGTAGAATAATGAACTAAAATTTTTTGAAAGTCATTGAGGAGATTAGGGAAGGAGAACAATACTACTCTCTTATATTCAATTCATTACTGACTTATTAACATATATGCTAATTGAAAAGGGTACTACTTGTAATAACTCTGTAGATCAGACGTATCTTAGTCAGAAAGGTCAAAGGTGAAGAGATGACCTTATTCAAGTTAGAAATATAAATTCTCAAGGACTTTAGTGAAGCCCAATAATTCACTTTAAATAGAAATACCAATTTTATATTAGAAAATAATCACAGATCTCATGTGTTAGAATAATACGTAAAATAGTGAAAAAAAGTAATTTAAGTTAAATATCCAACAATTATACTTACTTCACTTTTTCTCACCAAATTGTTTTTTATATCCTCTATAAAACCATATCTTAATCTGAGGATAGTTAATGTCTTTAATACCTTTCACTCTCACTGTGAAAAACTCTTCTAAGATATCATTTGCAACCTGTGTTCCTACTGCTACCTTCAAATACTTTCCTTAGTTTAAAAAAAAAAAAAATTAGATAATTCTCTTGGAGGATAGAGGGAATATAATTCACATTTAAATGAAATATCTTGTTACTGGCATTGCCTTTTGTGTGTTTTTGGCCCAGAATAAAATATTGGCACTCTTCTGGTATCACAGAGATATTTATATGCAAGAGTTTCGAATCAATAGCACAATGTCACCATTTTTAAAACTTTACTATATTATATGTACCTTTTATTTTATATGCAGGCATGTGCGCGTGTGCACACACACACTCACTCTCCCTCTCCCACACACAGATACATAAATATACATATCCACATAAGGTCTTCATAATATCAAATTGGGAGTTGGACTGAACCTTTAACTTGTAATACTAATGCTGCAAGATTTTGAGCAAGTGCTTTTGAATGTTGCAATTTTGATATGAAACAGAAAATTTTGTTGATAGTTTTAATAGGAAAATAAAGGATACTATTTCTGTGTTTGCTACATAGGACTCTGGTCTGAGTAAATTGTTAACATGTTATAAGCATCTGACTAAATACTCAGTGAAGTTGACACTACCTCCTTGAAATCTGAATATATTCAGGCAATATGCCTAGAACATTTGCCTTGGCTCCATCCCAATTGTTGTCACACACTATATCTAACTTCTTGATGTTAATGCTGCCTTTGGAGGGGAGTAACATAGGGAAATCAGCCAACTGGTCCTCAAGACTCTGCTACTCTTCTTGGGTTTGACTTTCTACTGCATGGAGAGAAAAAAAGAAATTCTTAACCACAAACACCCATCATCCATGGTAATAAAATGAATTATTAGTTGCAAAATATTTCCGTAATTTTATTCCATTCTTCTCTTTATGATCAAAGCACCAAAATGGTTAACGTTATTGACCTAATTCTTAGTTACCTAATTTATTCACACTGGAATAAATAGCTAAATTAGAAATACTAAGGTGGATAAGACTGTATTGATGAGAAATTGGATGGGATGGAGCTTAACAATCAATTATAGTAGAGGCATTAAAAAAAAAAAGTTTTTGTTTTTGTTTTGTTTTGTTTTGTTTTTTCTGGGGAACAAACAGGCTTTGTGATACATACTAGCCTGACCTGCCACTGGTATAAGAAAGCAAATGTAAGGTCTACATCCGAGGTAGTGGTGATTTTTGCTTTTGGATCTTAAAACCTCTATTACGTGCAGAGGTGACACATAACTTCCACGCTTAATTTATAATCCTTTAATCCTCAGATATTTTTCTCATTCTAGGAAATTTAATGTTAGATCAATCTGTAGTCTATACTTGCTCAACTATTGTTTAGTTGACCTTTCTTTCACACATTTCTTATCTGAAGATTATGCTGAATGTATGTTCTTGACAAGGAGTTGCAACAGATACACTTATAATGGTCAGATACCCTAGCTATCTTGTCATTTTCCATATAAAATGCAAAAATCAACAAGCATTGAGGCGGAACTACTCTTTTGTCTTCAGTGTGATATTTCAAGGTCAGAAAAAGTCATGTTAATGGGGCAATTTAGCACGTAATAAATAGTGCATTGCTATTGCATGTGTTATATTTCTTCTACTATCTCGATTTCAGTTGGCTGCATTTTCAATCCCACCTTTCCATGAATAGTAATGTTCAGGTTTTTAAAATGAAGTAAGATGACTATATAACTATGTTTTCACTTCAATACTACCAGTCATGTAAGGTATAATGTTATACTTCTTATACTGTTGGGGTTTTTTTGTTATAACATCTAAAAACAGAATATATCAAGGCAGCCTTTCAAACACTGAAAAAAACATGTATATGTTGACAATATTTGCAGATGTATAAATTTTGCGAGACAGTTACACAGCATTTGATGGCAAAAATGTTGCCGACTGAAACCCAGAGGACTACACTTGCAACTCTTATGTAAGACTTTTATTCAAACTCGCAGGCTTTCTCCTTTCATACTGACTTCTCCTGATGATTTTCTTGTCCTTAATGTGCCTGGAAATGGTTTAGCTGCTCCATCAAGCCCCAGAATTATGTCCTAATAACAAAACCTGCTGTATACAAAGCAAAAATAGGCTTCATTCTGCCTCTTGAAACTAAACTTCTGAGTAGTCACAAGTGAAAAAATCACAAGCCTAGAAATAGGTGAAAGAGGGCATATTTCTCAATGAGTGGTTCACAAATTCACTAGGGATGGAGCAGAACTGGGGTTCTGTTCCCTCTATTAAACTGGGTTTAATTTTTTTCTGTGGTCTATTGTAAAAATCACTTCTCTTCCAGGAAGTCCAGCACTGGGAGATTAAGGTTTTAGGTGTGCTGAATTGCTCCATGGAGGTGGTTAGCTCTAGATATTGATCATAAAGGAGCATTTGGGACACATTTCCTGAGCTGGTTCCATTGAGTTATATGCCTGAGTTAAGGGGGATGACTCTGGGTTCAGGAATTTTGTTTGCAGTTTTGAAAACTTAGTCATATGTTTCTGATGTGACAACTTTCCCTCTTTTGAGCAGATAATTACTAACACCAGCTTTAAGGTGCTTTTGGTGGGTCTTATCAATTATTTGCAAAGTTAGGTTTCTTGTTCTTTGTTCAGTTTTAGGAACGAGGCTTGTTCCCACTGACTTCAGAAAGCGTGGGGACAAGCCTCCAGTCCCTGGCACTGCTAATCTGTGTCTGGATAACATCAAAGGAAAAGGTGTGATGGACTTTGCATAGCAGATGTGTGAGAGACAGGCAGAGGGCAATGTGCTCTTGCAGGCCCAGATGCCTTGTGAATTCTGAGACTTTAATGGACTGTGGACTACTCTCATCTGCACTGGGCAGTACCAACTAACCCCTGCTTCTTCTCAGTGATTTCTGTTGTCTTTAACTCTGTCTTTAGTAGGTCTTGGCTCAGGACAACACTGTCTTTTGCATCCATCTGTGGAGCCACTGACAGTCAGTACCCAGAGGCTCTCCTAGTCAATTCAAGGGTGGATAAATTTCTTTTTCCTTTAGCAAATACACTGTGAATAGTTTATGATGTTTGGACATTTTTATTTTCTGACATAGTTTGCAATTTTATACCTGTTGATCACTCTGTCACATTCTAGAACAGTACTGAGGCTATCTACATAAAAAAATACTTAGTCCAGAATTTGAACCGCAAAGTGAAAAGTTACTCTTAACCAAGCTTGCACATTACTTCCAATCTTGCCTGAGATTTGTTGCATTTACTATTGCAAAGACTTTCCAAAACACATTAGTTAAATGGAGCTGAAAATCATTCATGCATATTTTACAAAAAAAATTACAGCTATATATCCAGTTGTAAGTTATAAAATATGCCTTTTTTTGGACTATTAAAATATTCTGCCCCATTTAAAATAAGGTATATAATGAAACTGATGTGCAGTAATAATTTTACAATTCTTAAGAACATAAAGTGCTTTATCACAAAATGCATTCTGAGAAGTTTTATGCATAAATTCAAGCACTTTTGTTCAATTCTGCTCAGCAAATACAGTAAGACAGTGATATACAGGTATTATCTAAAACTGGGAAAAAGAGAGACAAATTTTTTTTTTTTTAACAGCCATGAAGACTTCTGTCACACTTGCAAAAATTAAAGAGGATAAGTTAAAGGCAGTTTGGCTGCCTCAAGTTGAGGGAAGAAGACAGAAACATACAATGAAAAATACCATGCTCAAAGTCTACCTAACAGAGATTTTTCAAATTTATGTTACAGAGAGAAGGAAGATTTCAGTGTATTTCATGTGTCTTAGACTGCAAGTTTGCTGACACTGAAGATGAGCTTTTTGATGATCAACAAGACTTGTATCAGTACTGTGCTTTAACATGCCAATTCACCGAGAGATTTGGTGTGCCCTATTAACATCATCAAAGCCAAAGCAACTGACAACAGATTACATGCATTCTCATGGCGTTGGCCCTAAGTTGTCAATAATTATAAGAAAAGGAAATGGAGTTGGAAACTCATAATATCTTTGCTGATGAAAAGTGAGTTATAAATCAATGTTTTAGACTATAAAAGGTAAGGTCTTAGTATGAGTCAAAAAATAAAATAGTAACATGGAAAATTAAACTTAAATAAACAAGATATTTGTTAAATTCAATTTGAACTGAAAAGCAGGCTCCAGTAAGATATAAAATAAGTAAAATAAAATAGGTAAACGTACTGCAAGACAGGTAAAATAAGAAATGCTCTTCTAACCATCAGCAAACTCCTGGTTTTAGATGTTGGCCAGCGTTTTGAAGGACTTAAGTCCATGGAAAGCCTCCCTATTTTATAAGTCATATTTGTCAACTTCGATAAAGATGCAGAGATTTCTAAGACAAATATTAATATTAACATGAACAAAATATGAAGGAAATTAGGAAAGTGTGTGAAAGCACCAGAAAAAAAGTAGAAAGATTGAAAGAATGGCTTGTGTTGGCATTGAGGGACCCTGACCCCAGGACACTCTTGCCAGCACCCCATCCCCAGCAGTAAGATTGAGGAGAGTGATGTTTATGTTGAGGTCACACAGCTTGCACTCCGATAAAACCCCAGCACAGATGTCTTGCCAACAGGATTCCCTGCACCCTTACACCAGGAGGATGGTGACAAGGTTGCAGCATGTCCCATTTACTGTTTCTTTTTCCCTCTAGTCCAACATGAAAATTAACTGGGCCAATACTTTAAACATATATTCCAAACAAGGGAAAGCAGCCAATGTGCCGCAACATGGTCTAAGATTTATGGACTAAGCAAAATTTTTAAGGAAGACCCCATCACAGCCAACAACTCCTAAAGGAAATGAAAGATCTGTCCAAACACTAGTTCCTCATTGCCAATCAAGAAGAGCCCCAGAGATGTCTTGACAGCCATTGTCCGCTGTTATCCATGGGTAAACCACCTGGGAGTACCCAAATGGTGCTTATGAGTAAGTGGGTGATAGTGTGTGAGTCAATAAAGCCTATGAACGAGTGAGTCAGTGAGTGTGAGTACATAAAATCAACTTGCTTAAAATTTTTGGAAGTAATACTTTCCTCTTCCTATGTAGTGGGGTCAGAAAAATTTCAGCTGAGTAGTATGGGCATGGATGGAAATCATGCATTCATAGGTAGAATTCTGCTCAACTTTAAATTTGTGTGTGCTCCACATGAATCAACTGAATTTACCTGGCTTCTGGTTAGGATACATATCTGTTCAAATAGTGCCTACTGAAAATGCATGTTGTTTTCTTCAAGTTTAGCAATAAAAAAATAATTCTTTACATCACAAGGTATTTATGATGATATTTTTACAGATTTGATTAATGACTATCAAAAGCAGTGCTCTCTTCCTATGCAAGGAATTGGAATCTCCCTTTGCATTCTTTGAGTACTGAAAATCTCACAGAGTAAGTTGAGCAGTTCTGCTCCAGATCCAGAGTAGTTGCTTCCTGTGGGTTGGTTAAAATGAATACTGTTGGTTGACATCAAAGATCTCCTCTCGATACATCAAGTTTCTTTTGCACAGGAGAAATAACGTGTCTGAATGTTGTCTTTGAATAGCCGAAGGAAAGTTTTGTTATCTGTACATCCTGAAGGAACGCTTGAGGAGTTGCCCACTTAGAACCAAAAGTTCAGTTCTGGGTTTTTAATATTTCCCTAAAAATAGATGTTATTCATGTAAATAATAATAATTTAAAAAAGAAGGTGTGGGGTTATTTTTTTGTTGGTTTTTTTTTTTTTAATTTATCTGGGGAAAACCAAAGCTGAGGCACAATAAGATTAAGAGCAATAAACATTGCTGAAGTAGGCCTGTGCAGTAAATCTAAGCGAGCTCTCTTTAGCTGAGAAAGCTATTCTAACACACCCTTCAAGGAAGGACATGACATGCAACAAATCTTGGTTTTGTTGATATCTGCTGAATTCAGCTCTTTCAAAGTAACCTTCGCTAACCCACCAGTTACAATGCCTTGCTTTGCTGAGTCCCTCATGTTGCTGATTGGAGATGGAGCCTTTTAAACCTTCTCATACTGTGTCCATAGAGCAGCTGGTCCGTGAAAGATTTGGTCTAGACATTACTTGCTAGATTCTGTTCCATTTTAATCCTGTGCTGAGTAGCCTTCACAGATTTACCACTGAAATATCTGCATAGAAAATTGTCTACTAAAACAGGAGTTGAACAGAGCTTGGAAAATAATATTTTTTTAATCGTAAAAAGTTAAACTGCGTCTTTGGCTTCTTTCCCAGCCTTGCTGGTTAATATGGCATGGAATTTTTATAGCCTGAATTAAAAATAATTACTGGAATCCTGGAAATCATATGGCTTCAAGTCATACGCCTTGCAAATCAAAGCCTAACTAATTATGTTATTAAACAACTGTTATTGTCTAGTGACTAGCAAATGTATGTTTTGAAAAGAAAATGTGTTGTAAAATGAGCTTAAATTCCACTAATTGAATCAAAGAATGAATGATAAACTGAAGACTGACTTTTTAGCTAGTTGGTGTGAATAGTACTCCAAAACTAGAATTATGAGCCAGCAAGCTTGCTGGTTGGGAATGGCTGCATAAAAACAACATTCAGGCAAAACCCTTTCTTCAGGACTAGTTTTGTTTTGAAACAAGAATTTCAAATAGATGTAAATAAGCTCCAAATACTGAAGACCACCTGTTAAGGGGTGATGGAAAAAGCTACAGCAAGAAGCAATTTATAGTGCCTATCTACTGGTTTAGTATTTATTATTTTGTACACACACACCCCACACACACACTTCAGGAAACCTTTGTCAACACTAGATGTTTCTCAGTGCCCATCTTTCTAAAAACAGACTTTACCAGTCCACAGTGAAGAGATGCTCATAAGGACTTACCTAAACCTGCATCTCTTTTATCAGGCAGGAGTTTGCATGACTAGTTTCCTACGAATGATAAAAGATATCCTAAACCTACGGTTTGTGAACCTGAACCTTCATTTCAAAGGACTCTGACACACATATACATGTAGACAAAGGTAGCCTGGCATATTATGACAAAATGCTTTTATACAAAAATATTACACTTAGAAAAACCCTGGCTCAGGCTTACCAGTCTGAAGAAACTTTTGAAAGACAGATCAATATAATGACAATTTAATATGATTCTTTTTTTTTTTAAATAAGATTTTGTCTGACCTTCTATGTGACTTTCTTCTTATGCCCAGTTGTCTGGGCAGTTAATATATCCCTGCGATAACTGGCTAGGAAAGACATATTAACTCCTTTCAATGCTGCCTTCATAAATTCCATCTTTTATATTTTTCCTTGTTATTAATTAGAGTGGTTGGTAAAGAAGCCAAGGACTGTAGCTTAAGTTCTGATTGGAAATACCCTTCCTTCTCCTCCAGGTATTATTAAGAAGTTTTTAAATGTTTGCTTTGGATAGAGAGACTGAGGGTGCAGGAGCTCTGACATGGCACAGAAATGAAGCAGTCTGCTGAGTCGTGTCCTGTCTTGGACTGTTACCAGATGGGAGGAAATGAGGAAGAAGAAGGGTCTTTAGAAACACAAATGCTACACAAAGGTTGTGTAATTAAGGTGTCTCACTGCTGTGCCTCAGTCACCTGTAGGAGCCTTTGTCTTAGAATCAGTCCCTTCTGTTAACCCAATAGGTGCCTGGTCACTTGGGATGAGGAATTAAAAGGATCCAAACTGTTTGCTGGTAAGACGTCTTAGCCAGGTGGAACATGGCATCTACATAAATTTAATAAAATAGTGAAATGTGCTTTACTTCATAGCCTTTGTCCACAGTCCCAGTAGATCCAGATTAGTTCCATGCATGGGCCGAGAGAGAAAACCTGCCAGGTGCAGCTGCTGCCTTTCCCTCTGTCTACCAGAGGTTTGTCTTGAAGAGTTAAGCTGGAGTTTGATGCTCCCTTCCCACGTTCTCCAAACCAGAATGTTAAAGAACCTCTCTGATACAGCTGGGTATTAGGCCTTTTTCATGGGGAATAACCTGGTTGCCGTGTTGAGTCATTTACTGGGAGGCTCCACAGAGAGGTCACTGCTCAGCTGCTCCTCTAGCAGTGTTCTCTGATTTCCTTCTTTGCCTCTGGGCAAGATAATATCTCACAGGCAAACTGAAGTGTAGAAAATATTTTGTTCTTCACATCAGGATAATATGCTTATAAATATGTATAAATATGCCATCCTCAGTACCCAAACCATCTGTACAAGTGTCACCACAAGAGCTATTGGTGGCTTTTCTGTATGCCTCTTTACTTATTTACAGTCTGATTAAAGCATTAAACTCCAACTTGACTTCTAATTAGCAGAGCAGCAGTTACTCATTATTGCTTTGCTATCTGCTATCTGCTGAGTTCTAAGACAGCAAAGCTGTCTGTGGACCTACTGACATGCCAAGGTATTTCAGCTCATCTTTAAGGAGCCTGCTCAAACTTAGCCCATCTTTGTTGGTTTTCAATTTACAAGCAACACTGACAGTGAGGAGTTTATAATGGGAAGGCTTGATGGGAAGCAGAAGACGACCATACAAAATTCCCAGAGGCATTTATAAGCTTTGATGTGGCATGATTTGTGTTGTGTGTTCATTGTATTAAGTCCATCTCATTTGGTTTTAGGTCATCTACTGAAACTGTCCTTCACATATGAATTTTACATCTGTCACAGACTGGGCTTTTCTTAATCACATTTTAAATTTTGCCCATATATTGTCTCTTTTTCATCATCTGACACACATACAGATTTTTTTTTTTTTTTAATTTATTTTTTTCTCCCTGAAGATGCTTATTTGAAGAGCAGGACATCAGTAATAATGGAATAACTGGCTGATTGACGAAGATCTCCACACTGACTCATCCATAAGTGAGGGGCTAAATAAGATCAAGGATTGCAAAAGAAATAGTGAATATATCGCAAGAGTTTATTGGACAGGAAAAAGACCACATCCATTTGAAGCTCTACCATGTGGGATGTCTGCAGGCTTCCAAATGACTTTTGCAATTTCTTATCCTTATAAATTACTTGAATGGACTATAAACAAGTCAGATAGGCTAGTAATGCAATAATGAGAAGAGGAGTGACTGCACATCAAGTGGCAAGAAAGATGCAGTACCAGCTTTGTATTGTGGCTGACACCTATGAAATACAAATTATTCTTGATAAACATTCAGCTTTACTCAAAAGAAAAAAAGTAACAAGAACAAGAAAAAAAGTAACAGTATAAAACTAACTAAGGAAATAAGACTTTCAAAAGAGAACTGGAGAATGAAATTGTGATTTTCTTGTAAGTAGTACTTCAATTATCTGAAAAGATAATTCACTGATATGGCAATATATTGTATCTTCCATTATATTAAGCATCATGCATTCAGGTCAGTCCTATTTCACTTAAAATACACACCTAAGCTTTCTTTCCCCAAAGTTACATATTTTAATACAATGTGACTGAAAATTAAAATTGTGCAAACATGCATATACCTGTGCTGTTTCGAAACCAATGCCTCTTTTGTCATTCAGCAGCACCATTCCCCAAAATTCCTGCCAGTAAAACTGACATTGGCACATCAACTTTGCAGCTATTTCAGGCATACAGAAATTAATTCCTGGTAACTCCCTGTCTGGAAAAAAATAGGGATGCTCAAGCCAATGCTGATGAAAAGTTACCCCAATTGGTCAAATACACAATACCTATAACCTAAACTCTATCTACATAGTCTGTTTTTCAAGTTAAATGTTTTAAAGTGCAACTTTTCCTGCAAGGATTTCAAATAGAATAGAAGAAAAACTAAAAATCACTCTGATATGTATGTATTTACTCTGATATGTAAAAGGAGATGAGAGCATAAAAATATGCAGTATTTTTAAAAAAAATTGTGTGGACTCAGTTGTGAGATTCCCCTTTGTCAATAGCAGAACTCCTGCTAGCATCTAAAGGACCAGGATTTTGTCCCTGGGCTCTCTATCTAGTGTAAGGAATAGCAGAAGTGACAAATACACAAATATATTCTCACGCTAAAAATAGCTTAACAGTTTACTAAGAGAAAACAATGCTTATGTCAATGAAACAAACACACAGATATTTCTCCTTCATTGACACATCAGATTTTACAAGTTCAGGCATGAAAACCAGCTTAGAGATGTACTTGTTTGCTTTCCCTTATTCTTAATATTTTACAGGAAAAGTAATCTAGTAATATCTGAAGGATTTATGAAAAGCAAATGTTGCATTGTGATGCTGATGGAATTAATAGAACATCTTTTCTATTAGGTAGTTGATGTCAAACATCTGGTAGAGAGTTACTGAACATGAGGACTCATGAAAACCAGAGAAGAGAAGGCTGGAAGGGATGTAAACAGTTTTCCAGCAACTAAGAGGAATTTTTGAGAAGATGGAACCAATCTCTTCATATGGAAGGAGGATGAGAGATAGGGATCATTAATTGAAACAGGGGACATTCTGACTTGATGTAACGGGGAGGGACAGAAATCACCATAAGGACAGTCAGGGAGGTGGAGAGGCTGTCCGGAGAGGTGTCGTGACATACTGATTTAGGATCCTGTCAACTATGCCAATTTGTTGCAAATGGGTGGTTTTGAGGCCGCTTAAAGAATCACTACCAAAGGTATCAACAAAAGGTGATTTTAATAGAAATTTGTAAAAGCGTGACTTAACAGAATTCGATGGCAAGGTTCACTCTATCACTCATTGCATGGATTAAGCATACACAGGGAAAATCATGTCAGAATTATGTTGGAATGATTTGTAGAAAGACCAAGAACAAAAAGGGTAAGAAAGACCCTCCTGTTGAGTCACGAGGTTCAGATTAGACTCCCTTGCTTTCTAAACTCCTTCTCAGAGAGAAGTCTAAGTGCGGCTGGATCTACTCCCAGTCTCAGACCTAGTCAACAGTTTATGCCTGTCCTGGTTTTGGCTGGGATGGAGTTGATTTTCTTCCTATTAACTGGTATAGTGCTGTATTTTGGATGTAGTGTGAGAATAATGTTGATGACACACTGATGTTTTGGTTGTTGCTAGGTAATGTTTACGCTAGTCAAGGACTTTTTTGTGTTCCCATGCCCTGCCAGGTGTGCAGGGGGCTGGGAGGGAGCATGGCAGTGACAGCTGGCCCAGCTGGCCAATGGGCTATTCCATACCATATGATGTCATGCTCAGCATATAAGGCTGGGCGAAGAAGAAGGAGGGGGGGACGTTTGCAGTGATGGCGTTTGTCTTCCCAAGTAACCGTTGCGTGTGGTGGAGCCCTGCTTTCCTGGAGTTGGGTGAACACTTGCCTGCCAACGGGAAGCAGTGAATGAATTCCTTGTTTTGCTTTGCTTGCGTGTGCGGCTTTTGCTTTCCCTATTAAACTGTCTTTATCTCAACCCATGAGTTCTCTCACTTTTACCCTTCTGATTCCCTCCCCCATCCCACCCGGCGGGAGTGAGTGAGCGGCTGCGTGGTGCTCAGTGGCCAGCTGGGGTTAAACCACGACATGCCTAAGGGGTTATATATGTTTAGCAGTGACCTAAAGTTCATTCAGTTTTAAGGTAGATCATAAGATTTTGGCAGCACTTAATCATTGACTAATTTAAGTTACAAAGCAAGTTAATCAAGTTTACTATAATTACTAAATTACAAATTATGGTTATTGTTAGTTATCTAAATCAATACACACACACACATAATATAGATCTATTCACACACAAGGTCCCATAGCTGGGTAAATTCATGAAAGACAAAGGCCCATAGGTAGATAAAGATACCGGTTAAAATTCCCCTCAAGTCTATGAAATACTCACGTTAAATGCCTTGGCATTTCACAACGGGCGAAGGGTTGAGCCCCGAGAAGTGTCTCGCACAAGGAGTGTTTCAGCCCAGGTTCCGATAGTCCTCTGAATATCAAAAACTTGAGAGTTTGTGAACTCTGAGAGGCGTCCCACTCAGAGGGACAGTCTAGGCACAGCCCACTGCGGTCCAGGAAAACTCAAAGGGTCTCGCTTGGGACCGCTGTTTATAGGAGCATGGTATCGTTCCACGGTAACCATGGTATCGTTTCCCTCGAGTTAGGATCCAGGTAGGGAATGCTTCAGGGCTGTCAGAGATGATGCATTATCCCCTGCTCTTGTTCCCTACCTTGATCAGGTAGCTGGTGTTCCTGGTATGATCAGTGTTGCTCCCCCCACCTTAGCCATGCAAGATGCCTGGTATTGTCAAGGGACGCTCAACCGCCCAACTCATTACACAATGGCTGAGGCCTAACAGGAGTTGCTGAGATCGTAGTGTAGGGTGGCCCAGGGGAAGGGGGGAAATACAGCACCACAAGAGGCTGTGGCAGTCTCTTTCCCTGGAGGTTTTCAAGACCCAGCTGGAAAAGCCCTGAGCAAGCTGGTCTGAGCTCAGATGTGACTCTGCTTTGAGCAGGAGGTTGCACTGAGGTGGTGTGAATTTCAGGAGGTGGACAGTTTGGGTTTTGCAAAGAAAACAAGAAATATTGGAAGATACAGGAAATTCAAGTTTATATATGAGTGCTGAATGTCAAGGTGATTTAAAGAACATAATAAATATTTCCTTAACCTCTCAGTACTTGGAAGCATCATGTAACACTGAAATCATCTAAATGCTGTTGCAATACACTCAGTAGCTGAATCTATGCAAAGATTTGGTAGTTATGTAGTTTAAATTTGGATTGGACATTTAAAGATGTGCGTTTTCATAGCAGGCCCTATCTGCCTTGACCACGGTGAGAGCAGTATTTTTAAACTCTCCCAGGCTATATAAAGGAAACAATAAGGGTTAGTTCATCCAATGAGAAATGTGTCTTGTTAGGAAGGGAGCACTGTCATCACCCTGAATCCTCAGTAGAAGGAGCCGAAACTAAGCTTTTGAAGTGAATCATGAACAGAGATCATGATCAAGAGAGACTTGCCATTGGAAGTTTCATTTTCTGCCCATTGGAAAAAATAAACTAAAAGATTCCTTTTTTCCCTCAGAAAATGTTATTCAGTCAGCTGTTCTCAAATCCCTAGCTGCTGTGCTCCCTGGAGACAGGCTCTTGGGCCTGACTGATTCCAGGGTGTTCTGCAGCAAAGTGCCCAGAGCCAGGGTCCACAAGACCTCCAGTTTGCTGCTAATTCTAGAAAAACCCTATTCTTAAACTCCAACCTTTGTGATCCACTATGGCTTTTGAACAATTAGGAAAATCTTAAGTAAAACTTTTTTTTTTTTTACTTTTTTCTAAAGACAATTCAAAATCCCCATACCACAGAGGAAAGGGAAATAAAAGATTTTGGGTTTCTTTTTGTTTCAGGAAAAATTTAAAAAAATTATTTGGAATTTCCAGTCAAGCAGGATTTCCAGTTTCCAGCCAGTTCCTAGCAAGAGCTGGTTATTAGCTTCCATTAGGCATGTGTGCCTTCACATCCTTGGAAGGACCTTTTCTTCTGACACATCCAGCTGTCAGAAAAGTCGTCACTTAGCCCTAGGCCATGATACATTTTGTTCCACTGTGATAATCTGCTTTGGTTTTGTGGACTTTAAAGAGTTCTACTATAATTTTGATAAAGAATTATCACATTTATCATGTTTCTATGCAACTTCTATGGGTTGTTTTCATGCAAACTGCAATATGCTATTATGACTCTAAAGTCCAGACTTTATCTTTTGGCAGTGTTGGAAAATGAAAATTATATTTGATGTTTGTTTGTATTCTTTGTCTTCTGTACTTTAGCTCTGTGCTCTTTGTAATATTAGACCCTACCAGTTCAACAATGTTTCTATGCAACTTCTATGGGTTTTTTGCATTTACTCATCTCCAATTTACTGAAAAAATGAAATCATAGTCTTGGATTGTGTCATATGGGTACACCACAACAAGTGTAAAAGGTGCATAAATTTCTACAGGATAAGTGCTCAGACATTGATTTCATTCTCCTTGTCTCTGCTTTGATGATTAACAATAGCATTCTCCATCTGCTGAAATTTGTGTTGGTTCAGGCTCTAATTTAAAATCTATCCATTATTTTTAAGATAGATTTGGCTGTATAACTACAGGATATTATGTTAGTAGCATATAAACTATTCAATTAATTTGAAGCTAATTCACTAAATAAAAGATATTTACAAATTAGAAAATAAATAACACAATTAGATTTTTCATTCCAGTTTCAATTCAGCCAAATAAATTTTTCATTTTCCCTTCTCATTACAACTTGATAAAGTTTTGTTTCTTTCTTGTTTGTTTGTTTGTTTGTTTGTTTTAAACTCATTTAAACTAAGGTTTCCTTTTCATAAAAGCATGTAGGAGAAAAGGTTTTCTCTTTTCACTTTCTTTGTCTGTCACTCCCACCCAGGTTCTTATTATGATACTTTTATACATATTCCTTTATTTTATTGCAACCACTTTTCCTTCTCCTTATATGAAGCAAATGTCATAGCTTAGGAAAATCTGGACCTTTCTACTCAGATGGAAATAAACTAAATGTGGTCTTTTCCTTCTGGTGAACTATTAGTCCAAAAAGGAACTACAGAATTACTTTTGAAGCAAAGTGCCTCAGAACACAGGTAAGGGATTATTAGAAAATTAAAGTAACACAGTATGTACAAGTCATTATCATCGTAACTTTGCTTGTATGTTATGTGGCTTTCTGAAACCTTTGTGTCTGTTGTTTGGGTTTTTTTGAGGATGTAAGCTTTTGATTATAGGCACTGTGTTTTTGTGTATGTTTCTGCAGCGTCTGACCCACTGGAGACTAATCCCAATTTCAGCCTCAGATTCGTATTAAAATAAAAATATGTGATAAAACAAATGCTGGGAAGATAAGTGTGCTATCGACTCTCAGTAGGGGCAGTTAACACTATTCAGTAGTTAGTTCAGGTGGAACTGTTTGAAGACATTTGTGTGATACATTATTGTGAATTTACCACAAAACTGGTTTTTCAGTCCAGTTTCCCTATAAATACTGAATGTGAGGTGGAGCTGAAAGCTGAATAGATATTTCATAGAAAGTGCTCATAGCATGTAGTTGAAGGCACCTATGCTGGAGTGTGAATGGTTTGCCTGTTGGTAAAATTTCTACAGTTTAATTTCCTCAACATGAGCTCTCTGAAGGTTCAGGCATTGTAAATTAGAGACTTAATTGAAATGTTCACCATCAAGGATATGATAAGATGAAAAGGAAATGAAAGTATTATGTAGATAAAGCAGTATAAGTTGTTTCCAGTATTTCCCTCATTGTTAGCAACTTAACATCAGTGAGAAGAAATACTCTGCTGGAGCAGCTGTAAAGGTGACCTGGATATAATGGGGAAAAATACTGACAAAAGATGTCTGCTAAAATACTGACAGAGAAAATCTCTGCCAATCTGGGAACTGCTAGCCTGCGAACCTGGCTTGAGAAGCCAAGCATCTTTGACAAGCATGGATGGGAGCCTGCGTCAGCCTCGATAAGCGCAGCTGGGAGCCTAGAACATCTTTAATAAGCACAAAACAAAGAAACTGCCATGACATGCAGAACAAAGAAACTGTTGTAACCTACAAACTGACTTCCTAAGAAAGCAGAAGCCAGCAACGGTTGTTCCAGGAACTGGTGTCCTATGCCCACTTATATATCCACATTAAAGATATAAAAGTAACTCACTATCTTCCCAAAAAGAGCTTCTCTCTCCAAGAACTCCACCTATGTGAACTTATGTACATGCTCCTTTGGACCTTCCAGGGATGCCTGATTGAATCCATACTCTGTGATGTGGATCATCTCTGCAGTGAGACTTTGTCCATCATCGATTGGCCCCACTCCTGGGAGCAGTTTAATGGACTGCACTGATAATACTTTGAATGAAATATATATATGTAGGCATGCATATAAGTAATTAAACAACTTGTTGCTTAACCAGTGGTAATTCATAGTAACTTGTAAGTATGTATATATATTTGTGTATGTGTGTGTGTATATATATATACTAATCATAAGTATACTTACCTTACTAAAAGTAATTTGTAATAAATAAATGCATGGAAACAAAGGCTCCGTGTGCTTGTGTATTACAGAACCCTACCAACCTATTATCATGACCAACCTGTGGGTTGGGTAACCCTTGTAGGTTGTGGCCATGACAGTTACATACTCCCAAATAAATCAGCGTGAATAGCTAGCTTTTAATATTAAGAAACAGCAAATTATTTCTTTCCTTGTCACTGCTAATGTTCATTATTTGCTAATTTTATTCTTTCTATTAATTAAATGATTAACATAACTACAGCATCTTGCCCACACACTCTAGGAGGAATAGAAGTATCTTTTGGTTTGTTAAAACATCTCGGGTAGTCCTAATCTCTCATAAATTTGCTTTGTCCTGATTTTGGACAAAGTCCACACACAAATTAATGCTCTTTGTTTTTAGAAAGCACTACAGAGGAATTTAGTACTCCGTCTATAATTAGCAATATTTGCATTTCTCTACTGCTGTCATCTGTGTGTACATAAACATGCACATATACAATATTTTACTATCATATTATTTTTCTTATCCAAAGGTCTGCTAGTCCCTGTGGAAGACATTTAGATTTAGCTTTGTGTTTAGCTTAAAAAGTATTCCAGGCTATGTACATCTTTGATCTTCGTTTTGTCTGACATACTTAAAATTCTTAAAAAAAATCTGTTTTATATACTCACAAAGACTTTTAGCAAAGATATTAAGATCAGTATGAATGAAGTATAAATTGAAAAGGGTGTGTGTGTGCATATTGGTGTGAAATCACCAGAAGAAATAGCAGAAAAAGGGTTAAAAGAATGGCCCTTATCTGTAATGGAGGATATAATTTCCGTTGTGTGAAGTTCACAAGTGCACATTTTTTGCTCCAGAGTTTGGAAAAGCTTGAACTTTGATTAGAGCAGCACAGATGACTTGTTAGGGGAAGACCCTGCTTTTTAACAATAAGACGACAGCAACTGGATCTCTCTGGAGAGAGAGCCTCTGGATGTGGCCAAAACTAAACTCTCAGCGGAGACCTTCTGTCCTCTTAAAGGACAAAATTTAGGTTGTCCTGAAAAAAATCTCCTTTGTGTTGTAACAGGAGCTTCAAGTAAAGTTACAACTTGCTTAATCTGTCTTGATTTAAAAAAAAAAAAAAAATTTTTTTTTCTGAAACCCAGGAATGGTGTTCTGATTGGTGACTTCAGGCACTGTCTTACTTAATTTGCAGAAGGCCCTTGAAAGAAACAGGGATTGGTGCTTATTGCTGGAAAAGACACTTTGAAGAAGAATTACACAGATTTCGTGCGATCCCAGAAACCTTCATGTAGCATCTGCTGAAATTAAATTAAAATCTTCCATTCCTTTTAGGGTGAATTGGACTAGGACAGTAATCAAAGATCCTAATGGTACAATAAATGAGAATCATAAAATAGGTTTAGTCTGTAAAAGTCTGTAAACTACATCTCAGAAGTTCCTTATGTTTTCCCACTCAGACTTTTAACAGAAACAGTGTAGGACTTTTCTTTGGTTTGTTTCTGCATTTTTTTGGTAGGAAGGAGAATTAATGGGGCCACATGTTATATTTGTATTGCATTTCCTATGAGGACAAGAGTATGCATGTTACTACAAAACAAGATTTATTTAAAAAAAAACCAAACCCAAAACAATGTAGTGAACTTATTTGTTTACCCATGTGTTTTTGGAACATCCTACCTAAAATTATTTTATTGGAACTTAAAATTATCCAGCCCCCAAAAGTGGTTTTGTTCTGGAAATTTTTAATGACTGAAAATAGGAGTTTCCTGTGGAAATGTCACTTCATCCATAACTGTAATTAAGAGCTAATTATAAGGGTGTTCTGGCAAAAATTAATACAAGCTATGAAGTCTAATATGGTCAAAGCAGCACAAAGAAGAATATTTAAATCAAAAAGCATTAAAAGAAGAATTCTTTTATACATATCTAATCCATTCGGACTAGAAATCAAACCAAAGACCTTTGCATCAAAAAAGCTAATCTGAGAGGCTTTCTTTCAAAATCTGACTCACAAGAGAAGATGTATAATTTTTTTTTTTTTTGATCCTGTGTCTTTTCCTTGTTTCAATGAATATACATAGTTTTTCTGTTGTCACTGCCAGGAGAGCAGTGGCCAGGAGAAGGAATATTCCACATTCTCCAGTACTCTTCCATCAGGCCTGTAAGTGATCTTGTACCCATCAGCTTCCTCACTTTCAGTATTGCCTGTCTTCACCTCTAGCATCATTCAATATCTCTATCTTACATCTACCCTAGTATGCCTCAATCCAAGTACAGAAATCATTCACACTTTCCAGTTAAAACTACCCTGAGTCCTATGTAGCAATTTGTTTTGACCTCACTCATCCTGACCTGAGTCGCCCCAAGCTGTGTCTTTCGTTAGAATCCAGAGAAAAGGAGAAATATGGTGGCAATAGCAGCAGTCTGGAGTGATGGGGACAAGTATGCAAGAGTTTTATGGGAGAGAAGTCTCCATTGGGGCACAAGCTGAAAAAGGGAAAATGAAATCAAAAGCTTTCTCGATCAAAAGGTCTGGAAAACAGACCTGAAGACTACAGGATCTATAGAATAGAATAGAGTAGAGTAGACTAGTATAGAATAGGACGGAACAGAACAGAACAGAACAGAACAGTTCCAGTTGGAAGGGACCTACAAAGATCATTTAGTCCAACTCCCTGACCACTTCAGGGCTGACCAAAAGCTAAAGCATGTTATTAAGGGCATTGCTCAAGTGCCTCTTGAACTCTGACAGGCTTGGGGCATCAATCACCTCTCTAGGAAGCCTGTTCCAGTATTTGACCACCCTCTCAGTAAAAAAATGTTTCCTAATATCTAGTCTGAACCTCCCCTGATGCAGCTTTGAGCCATTCCCATGCTTCCTGTCAGACTATACTGTGGAAGACCAGTTCGTAAACCATGTTTCCAAATGGAAGTACATCACTAGTGGATTAATCCTACGCTCGGTTTGGTGGCTTTTCATGTGCCATGTTAGACTTGCCTTAAGTGTTCTGGAACCCCACTCTTCATGGTAGATCACCTCTGTCGTGTAATAACTGAAGGTGCTCAAACCTATAGCCTCATCTTAAGGAAAATTAAGGTTGTCAGCAGAGTCTCCAAGGAGTCTAATCTAATCTACTGCTCCTCACTCTGTGTTCAAATCAGATGAAGCTCATGACCTTCACAGCAGTCTACATATGTTGTTGTTCAGTTAGGAGACATTGTCATCCCCTCTTGCCTTTTTCTGTGGACAAGGTAAAGATCGGAGTTTCCAGTGCTTTCTATAGCCTTTCAGGGACATTAGAGAAGAAAAAAAAAAATCAACTATAACTGCTCTGTAACAGACTGTCATTAATCACATATACAACTTGCTTTTACTTCAGTGGGATTTCTCCTTGTGAATTTGGGAGCAAGTTTTGGTCTTTGATGTGACTTATATAAATCGTAGCTCATTAATTCTTGGTTTGACAGAGAGTTAAATATGTCTAAAAAACAATAAAATACAAGAGTATTAGCAACCTCTCCTGTAACTACCACAGTCACAGCTCCTTAGAAGATGATAATCATATGCCTAACAAAATAGTTAAAAGTGCAAAAATCTGAAGCGATTAACTAGAATATCCTGTGAAATCACACTTGCTTGAACTCTCTTTGTCAAGCAGAAACAGTCTTTCTCATGGTAATCCCTGATTTGAACAAGAATTCTACCTCAGACTGAATTTAATTTTAAACTCAGATTCAGGATTAACGTTAATTACATTTATAATTCCTCTGGTATCACTTTTGAAGAGCTACCTGTCTGAAAAGAGTTCAGGCACACAATTGATTTGACACAGATGACATTAAAGTGTGTCTAAATGGTGGTGAGGAACATCAGGGAGGTGTGTGTTTTCCCCATACGAATCAGGGAAGGTAAATCTAGGAGATATTCTGGATGAACACTGCGGAAGCTTGTGCCCTTTCAGCTGCAAATTATTAAGGCCAAGTTTTATTGCAGCAATCCCAATGAGTTATGAACAATTTGTGTAAGAAAAGCAGACCAGAGAAGAAAGGAAGTTCACCACAGAACTGGCACAAATAAGCAAATTGTAATGTAAAATACTACAGATAACCATGCAGAAAGCAACTCAGAAGATCTGTTTCCACTATGATTTTATATTTTAGTTGGCTTTAGATGAACCAAGTTTATTTTGACTGAACTAAAAGTGATACAACTATTGAGCTCAGTGAGTGCGGTATCAGACCTTAGCACAGGTAAGAGTTTGTTTTATACAAAGGAAATGCCCTTATCTTTAAGGGCAAGACCAGATTGAATTTCCACATGACACTACTATGAACCTTATATCTCTTCCACAGGAACTTTTTCTGAAGTGTGAGTGGGTGGCCAAATCTTCGTAGCCTTTAGAGAATATTTTTCTCTGTGAGTGAAGTTATTTTCTACGTTGCCATTTTTAAGAGGTCAAAATAGAGCACAAGAGGTTAAAACACTTCTTTTGCAAAGAGCAAAAAATCTTATATTCTCACTTTTTCATGTCGTGAAGGGATTCAGAACCTGTCTCTTCATACCTTGGAGGAGTCCACAGACATAAAGCTGTATCTACAAGGAAGAGTCACATGTACAGCCGTGCTGCAGGATTTAATTCAAGATCCACAGAGACAGGGAAGCAGAGCAAAAAGGAGTGGCACTGCGGTTTAGTGGTGAGGAGCTGGTCCTGCTCCTGCTTCCAAGACTGCATCTCTCTTTTACAGGAAACAATCATTGTATAATGTGCACTGCCACTTGTTTTTTGCAACAGACCCAAACAGCCTCTTTCTACACATGGGTGTGTTAGCAACCATATAAAAGCCTTGAGAAGATACAGAAAAAAGGAAACCCTTGTTTCTGGATCCTGTGAAGGTGCTTTTTTAGACAAAGAACTGTTAATGTAAGAAGCACAGCCCAAAATGCCCAGGAGCATCTCAGAGTTTTGAGTGCCTGTGGTGCTAGGATGCAAGAAGAGTCACTTTCTTGGATTTCAGTGTTTCTGCTTGATCAGTTCTTTCCTGCTTTCCAGACCAAAGTTGTTTTGTGGATCTGGTCCTAAATTTGTTATGGAGCTAGTACCTTATGTTTGCAGGAAGCCTTGGTAGCTTTTTTATTTTAACCCATGAATGATAATAAGCATCATAAAAATTATTATTGTTTTCTTGTTGAAACAGAAATGATGGATAAAAATCTGATGCTTGATCACAAAAATAAAAAGTTTTATTTCATTTTTACTGAATATTTATCTTTCTAAATCTTTTGTCTTCAGGGTAATAGCTGACAATATTTTATCCTGCAATAGGTTAACAGGAGGCAAAATTATTTGAGGTGTGGGCAGAAAGTGACAGGCTATCAAAAGCAAGGTGTCAGTTTATGAAGACAGGTTGTAAAAGAGAGCTACAAGAAAAATGCTAAAGAGAGCAGGGAGAAAAACCATGAAGAAACACGGTAATGACAGGGGCACTAAGATTTCAAGTTGCAAATGCTGCAGCAGTTAAACAAGCAGATTTTCAGTATTGTTGAAGTCTTTTAAGCCACATCAAGTGAAGTGTTGTGGAATATGGCGCTGTTATAAACTCTAGGAACATTCTTAGGCCGCATCTGACACAGAAAATTTTGTAGGATATTGACTGCAGTGTTCAGTCAAGAGGATTCCACTAAATTTCATTCAAAAATTTACTAAAATTTTTGTATCTCCTAAATAAATGTACACTTATGTCATATGCTTTTATGTTAGATAAAGAAATATCTTCCTGAAGTGTTTGAATACTGAAAAAAAGCAGCAGTGGACTGATTGCATAGTTGTAAATTTTCTCTAACTGTTCATAACCTTCAGGTGCTGGAAGAACATTTGCCATCAAATGCTCTGATACTACTTCCCTTTCATGAAAAAATGTAACTGCTATATATCTGATAAGAAATACACGTAAAAGAGCTGGTTTTAAGTGTGGGAAAAGTGAGTAGTTTCTGATGGCAGCTGTCTGCATCATGAACTGCGCTTGCATTTGATCTCCAGAGGTCCTTTCAGACCTATTTCACTCTATGACTACAATTTCTCCTCCAAAAGGAGAGAAAGGGAAACCATCTCTCTTCAGTCCTCTCTGGATGTGCTGGAGCTGAAGGGGGTTTGAAAGCTGTTTAACTCCTTTCTGTTCCCTCATTTTCCCCTGACTGCTCTCAGGGCTGACAAAGCAGAGGACACTGCTTCAGGTGGAGCAGCGCTGAGCCTCGTGGGAGGTACTGGGGGCTCAGCTGGCTTGGTAAGTCCCTGAGGGATACTTGGATGGAAAAACAAATCCTGTGTTGTGGAGACAGAGGAGAGAGGAGAACTGGGGAATCCAGAGGGGATCCCAACAGGATGAAACTTAGCTATTTGTGTCCTAGATGTTTTGTCTGTTCTTGGTCTTTGAGCCTTGTTGCTAGCACCAGGAATAGCAGAGAAACTCCCAGCCATTGCTCTTATGAAAACCTGTAAATGCTTGCTAACTCTGCTCCGTCTCACTGCTCCCAACCCCTTACCACTGCTCCTTGAAACTCTGTCAATTCCTCATAGCTCCCCAAATCTCCCTGATGTCTCTTCCTCTTGAATTGGCTTTTCACTGTCACAAAATTAAAAGCTGTTGACACTAGTGTTAAAGAAAAAGAAAAATATGTTATCTCCTTCTAGATGCAGGAAAAATCAGTTCTGCCTGCATAGCTCATGTTGAATGAGCTGTGATGTTCACACATTCTATACTAGGGTGGTTTTGGCCAGCGTCCACAGAGAGTGACAGTTTCAAGCCATTTTCTACTTTAACACCTAGATATGAAATTATAAGGAAATTTGTTCAGTGTCATCCAGGCCAATCAAGAGTCCTTATTGTTGTTGATAATCCTTTGAGCCATCTGATCTTTCAACAATTTCTTTCTTAATACAAGGGCTCAAAATAACATTTCTGCATTATACATGACAGTATTTTGCTTTAAAATGAAATGGAATCTCACAGTACAACGGTACATTAGTTTGACTGCAAATCATAGTCTGAATTCTACTGTTCACATAAATTTTTCAGACCACAGGATTGAATTCAAATCTCTGAGATGTCTCTTACTACACATAATCAGTTGTTGTGTTTTTAAGTTCAGCATTGAACTAATCACCTGTTTGTGGAATTGTGGTATTGCAACTTTAATGTTTCAAAACAACACTTGCTCTTAATGAAAGATCTGCAATCATTCAGGTTTTCAGTATAGCCATTTTTACAGGATGGCAGAATAGCTGAGGTTGGAAGAGACCTCTGGATGTCTCTAGTCCAACCCCCTGCTAAGAGCTGGGACAGCTGGAGCAGGTTGCTCAGGGATGTGTCAAGTGGGGTTTTGAGTATCTCCGCAAGTGGAGACTCCACAGCCTCTCCACACAAACTGTTCCAATGTTTGACCTACCTCACAGTTAAAAAAAATGGGGTTTTGTGTTCAGTTGGAATTTTATGGTTTTTAATTTATGCCCATTGTCTCTTGTCCTGTCAGTCGGCACCACTGAGAAGAGTTTGACTCCACCTTCTTTACTCCTCTCCACTAGGTATTTATACACATTGACAAGATCCCCCTGGAGCCTTCTCTTCTCCAGGCTGAACAGTCCCAGCTCTCTCAGCCTTTTTTCATATGACAGATGCTCCAGTCCCCTTATCATCTTTGTGGCCCTTTGCTGGAGCACCGCACATCACTCCAGTATGTCCCTGACTCTCTTGTACTGGGAGCCCAGAAATGGACACAGCACTCCAGGCGAATCTCACCAGAGCTGAGTAGAGGCAAAGGATCACCTCTCTTGATCTGCAGGCAATGCTCTTCCTAATGGAGCTGAGGAGGCTGTTTGCCTTGTTTGCTGCAAGGGTACTATGCTGGCTCATGTACAACTTGGTGTCTACCAAGATCACCAGGGCTTTTTCTGCAAGCAGTTTTCCAGCTGGTTGGAGCCAGCCTGTACTGGTATCTGAGGTTATTCCTCCTCAGGTGCAGGACTCAAAATTTCCCTTTGTTGAACTTCATGGAGCTCCTCTGCCCATTTCTTCAAGGTCCCTCTGAATGGCAGCATGACCCTCTGGTGTATCAGCCCCTCTCCAGTGTTGCATCATCTAAAAACTCATTGAGAATTTACTTGGTCCCGTCTCCCAGGCTGTTAATGAAGAAGTTAAACAGTATTTTCCCCGATACCCCTGTCATTGGTCCCCCTGGAGCACACCATTAATGTCTGGCCTCCAGCTCAACTTTGTGCCACTGATTACAACCCTCTGGGCCTGCAAAGTTATCAGGTTTCATTCCTTTTATTTTCCCCCTTGCTGTCTTACACCAGTGGGGCCTTCTTTCTTCCTCTTCCTCTTCCTTCTTTCTTTTAATTACAGTATAAGCTTATGATATAACAAAACTGAAAAATTGCTTTATATATCTTAATGTTAGGAATTACAATTCTAAATGAAAAAACTATTGTTCTTCTAACTAGAGAACCAAAGCGAAAGAAGTCTTATAGTTTATTGGTCCTGGTAGCCAAAATACAGATCCAACATCGAATTGGATTCTCTGGAATGGTCCTTAAGTCCATGAGCAGAAGTCATGCTTTCTACTCCTCCAAGTACGGCCTAATTAGAGGTGAGTGTGCTCATTAAACCCTTCCAACAGATGGCAGTCTGCAGCTATACTTCGGGATTCCCTCTGTCTTTTTGAGAGCAAAACAAGATGATGCATTCCACATAAAGCTGTAGTTCAGTGTATAAGTAAGTAGACCCACTGCTATGCACATCAGGATAACTCTCATGATACATGGACGTAACACAATTGAAATCGCAGTTTAGAAATCCAATTTATCTTGCTGTGCATAGAATTGCATTCACTACGGACAGCAATTAGTTTTGTTCTATAACACCATTATAGAAATGTGACATTGAAAAACTATTTGCAAACTACTAAGTATTCACATAGCTTGAGTTCGTGGAGTTTAGAAAAATGTTAATTCCTGGTACACGAAGGAGAACAAGGGAATTTTTACCAACTGCAGCCAAAAGGTCAGATCACAACTGCTGAGGTAATGAAGTAAAAGCTTCCTTCAACTTTAGTTGCTTACACAGTTTATAAAAGCATAATATTCTGTGGATACCTCTTTCTTGCAGCACTGAGTTTCTGTCACAGCTGAATTATGGATAGCTCTATTTTAACTCTATACCTTTATACCAGTGTCTATAGCACCAAGACTGATAAACAAATGACGCCTGATGTTAAAGTACTTGAACACTGATTTTTTCCCCTGTGTTTTTGCAAATGTCATATAGGAAGTTGATTCATAAAGTAAATATATACCACCAGTTCTGTAGAAGCTTTAGCATGTTACTGCTTAGGTAGGTATTTCCTGCCTACATTTAAGACAGTGACTGGTGGATCTATGTATCAGGTACATCTCCTATGATAGAAGGAGATGGGGCTTAATCCTGTAAGAAGTTCCTCATACTCATATTTTATCTGCATATGAACCATCCTTCTAGCAGAGATTAACTTCTTTTGTAAAGAATGGGTTTATACATTTTTCATTGGTTTCCCTCTTCCTAAATTCATGCTCAGTGTTATTCTTCAAGGCAGCCAGAAACATATAACAGACATCATAAAGCTCAGCAGACCTAGCTGCTGGGAAGTATAGGAGCTTATGTATTCCCCTCATAACAATTAGAAACTGTGTCATTTGTTTTCCCTGGGAAAATTCATTACCAGAAGATGCTGTTAGACATGGTTTCTTTATGCTTTTACCTTAGAATTACCTCTCATTTGAGAATAAATCTTTTTTTTTTTTTTTAAATTGAAAAGTCTTAATTAGATTCAGAACTCATTTGTTTCTCCATGAGAACTTCTGATCCAATGTTTTGAGGATCGCAGCCTGTAATTTTCTGCCCCTGGTGTCAAATGCAGCCTTCATCTGAATGATGGATGGAAGGAACTGTATAGATATTTGCCTGGATCCATGCCACATGACTCAGGAGTATGCACTTAACCAGCCAATGTTAATGCAGGAGTCCCTTTGCTCGTCCCCACTTCCCTTCAATTTAAACCTGCCAAGAGTCCCTGCTGCACAAAGTTGCCTTGATCTAGGTTAAAAAGCATTGTAACATGGAGGGCAGTGTTTCCCAAGAAATTGTGCCAAAATATTTATTCCAGGTCAATTTCTTTGATGATTGCATGTTGGTTTAGTGTGGTTTAATGAGTTACTGCTTGTACTAAGTAAGTCTATTTACTACAAGTCTGAGTAAGTCTGTACTGATACTAATACTTAGCTCCTACATGTCTTTTTCTAGTCATAAGTCTTAAACGGGGGTGTTGGATCATCATTTTGCAAGTAGAGGAACTGTTAGTAGAGAAACTGAGAACGGGTGAGGAAGATGGACTGCATCAGGATTCCCCCTGCATCCTAAGGTTGTGTTCCCACTGGTTTAAGAGCTTATGATCTTTTCTCCCAAGTTCCAAGTGCATTATCTAAAAGCAAGATGACTTATAAATATTTAGAAAAAAACAAGTTTTCACAAACCTCATCCTAGAAACATTGAGAGGAATCACCTTATCTTTCTAAGCTGTCTGAATGTCACCTAAAAAAAAAAAAGCAGCTGCAGTCAATAACAAGAAACAGTCACCTTAGAAGGATGATTTACTTATTCTATTACAGATAGACAAAGTCATGGCATGAATTCCCTAGTGGGCGGGTCTGATCCAGTCATTTAAAAATAAGGTTTTAGTACCTTTTGAGGTAGATAACTTGTTGTATCTGAGAGACATCCATGTAAGGCTGGCAGATATAACCCCAAGCCCAAAAGTTATTCATACTTCTGGCTATCCAAGTGGGATAGACTAAGGCACCTAGAGTGGCATTAGAGACCTGTGTGTGGGCAATCAAATAAAGCCTGAAATGTTTGTTATTCTTTCCTAACTAGTAAAAGCCTTAAAAGTAATTCTTGGGTGAATAAAGTTGGATCCAATCCATGCAGAGCTGTCACACATCACACACGTCTATAGTGTGCCAGAGTCCCTATTTTGCATCATTACCATGGAGAAAGTAGTTGCACACCTGGCTTAACCGCTTTCAAAAGATGTTGTCTTCTTGCATCCGCAGTGCTACAAAGTAAGATGAGCTTGTTGAAAAGTCTAATCCAGTACCTTTCCCAAACCAGCCAAAAGTGTGCCCATGACTCAACGCAAAACAACTGCAATGGCTGAGGCACTGGAGGAAGCTTTAAAACAGATGCAGTACAGGAGCTTGAGTGATATCATTCTACTTCAGTTGGCTGGTTTACCTGACAAGCAGATAAGAAATCTGGGAGTGCTGCGTTTCTCTCAGGACTAAAGCTTTAATTGGATAATGAAGTGAGCTAATAGTTTGATATGTGCTAGTTTGGCCATAGTTCACCATACTGAGCTCAACATTAGCCATGTTTCACCTGCTGCCAAAGTGAAAAAAAACAAAAGCCAAGACCAGCAGACAGCATTTCAAGACTCTGTAGAAAAAACATTTCTTATCCATACCTCACAGATTGTCTACCAGGAAATCAATGCAGTAAATAACTCGTGTCAATTTTGGACATCGTTTACATTTTATTGGCTTGGATTTTGATTCTTATATTGATTTTATGCTGATATAAATCCTTCACTTCAAAGGAGCTACTTCTTTTAAATCTGTAACAGAACATAACAGGACCTATTTGCTTTCATTAAAGGTCTTTTGATTTTACTGGTACCAATATTAAACAGGAATGATCAGAGGACTCCACCATAAATTGTAAGAGTACTTAATTTCATTTTAAGTACATGCCACATAACTATATTGCTAAGACAAATTCATTCTGCAGACTATGTTGGTGCTAACTGCAAAGAGAAGAAAGCTCAAAAAAGATGGAAATCTTGAAAGTGATAAAAAACCTAATTTGGGTAACTCAGTACATAAATAGAAGAGGAGAAGTAAGTAAATCGGATCAGATATTCCAACTGTTCCTTTCATGTCTCTTAGAGCGAAGACAGTGTATGTATGTGTGTCTGTGTGTATATAGAAATAAAGATGTATGTGCTTATGTACCTATGTAGACACATTATATATTTACATATTAAAGTTAAGGAGGAGGATTAGTGGATCTAGGTAGGAAAAAAAGGTTGTGTCAGAGCTCAACTCCTTTGCTCCATCTGAACACAAGGGTACAAATGAAGCTTAATCACTTTACTATTTGGTAATGGCGTTGGTGCTTCTCTTAAGGGAAAAAGTCATTTTGCCTTGAGGAATTGAGAATAAGAAATAGCAGATTAAAGTTTTGAAAAGTGTTAATGAAGAATTTTTCAGTTTAAGTCTTTTGAGAGTGAATTCCAGTTTTGAGACTTCAGAATTATTTGAATTTTTTTCTTTTTAGGTTTAGAGACCATTTCTTGTGTCACAAGGAGGTTTTGCACAGCAACCCATTGGGCTTAGGGACATGCAGCTGTGTGACAGCTTTGCTGTGCACACTTGGCAGGAGCTGCCCTCTCCTCGGTGACTCCTCACACTGCCCGGCTCTGGAGTGGGGAGAGGGCTCTGTTGTTATCAGCAACCGCCTGTTCTTTGAGGATTTTGCAATCTATTCCTTTCTTCCATAATCCTAGTACTTGGGACATTTTGGACAATGCGCTTTGTTTGTAATTAGAATAAAACCACATGTAAAATTGTAGAAAACTCCAGTGAACTGGTACATTTAATCCTTTCCTGTCAAGTTTGATGGTTCAAATATTGCCTCTCCTGCTGTTCCCTCTCCTTTCACCAAGCCCTGTCTTTTTTCCATGTTACGTGGCCAAAATGTTTTTTCCAGTCCTGCTCTTTAACGAGCTTATTTTCTTTTGCAGCTAATGCCTGTCCATTTTTTTGTCTTTGTTTGTCTCGCAACACAGGTTTATACTTGCTGCTTTGTCTGAAAGATGGGCCTTGGGTAAGGACATAAAGGTCTCATGAGGGCAATTAGTAATAGTCTGTAAAACTTCCCTTCAAAATCTCTTTTCACAAATCACTCCACCTGGCTATGTCTGCTTTTGGTTAGATGGCTGGCTTGCAAAAAAAACCTGAATAGTTTTGTCTTGCAGAAAAAAATCATGATTTATAGCCTTGTCCTTAAGGAGGAAACACAGAGAAAAAGAGAATGTATGAGACATTGCAAATGATTTTAGACATCTCATGTGCTGCCAATATGATTCTGCATAACTTCCATTTTGCAATTCATTACCACAAGTTCATGAATTCACAGGTGTTTACAATACTAAAAATGAGCTAGCACCAGCTTTGGTGTGCACTGACAGAGCACTAGAGCTGTAGACTGGGAATTTCCTTCACTTTGTAGATTTGTTTCAGCAGGATCTTGGCAAATGCTGGAAGAAGGACTAATGGCCTAACATTAAGTGTTTTTAAGTGCTGCTAAGCAGCTGTTTTACATTGTGGATTATATTAATTCTTCACCACGTTTGCTGTGTTTTGGAAGATAATATTACTTGCCAAATAATTAACGCCCTGTATACCCTGCTGTTGTGTCCTCAATTTGGAAATAGCGACTGTTGCTTGTTGTAAGGAAGTTTAGAAATTAAAAAAGTCTCAGACCCATCTGTGATAATAGGAATGACACAGCTGAAGTCTTGTCACTCAGGACCTCCTACTCTTGATAATTTGTGTGTTTGCTGGAGGACGTAACATCACCATTGATGGCAGTCCTCTCAGTGACTGGCACATAAAAGCTAATATAGCTTTCTAAGACAAATGAACATTTATTAGGGTCTTGAAGGAGAATGATGATCAGAATCTCGAATGATAGCTGCAGCTCAAAGGGGAGAGAATGACAGAATAGGACCCTGGGGTGTGAAATTTTGGTCGGCATTTCTAGGAGGCAAGATGCTGTATAAAATCAGATAAAAACTTCACAGAAAAAAGATATAATGTTCTGGAGATGAAGAGAAAAATAATTAAATAATTACTCATGGATTGTGTGCCAGTTATTCCATTAATGTGGTTCTTGGAAATATAGTCACGTCTTTAGGGTTTTAAGCTACGTCTCTGTTGCTAAAGAAGAAGAAGGAATGAGCTAGAGTACTGGATTGTGATTATGCATGGTGCTGAATCGCTAGCATACAACTGGCATGATAATGACCCAGGCCAATTAGCACTTTCTGGGAGATGGCTGGGCAAGGGTTGGGGGATTTTATGCAACAGGGACCATTTCCAAAATCAGTATGAATGAGCCTGGATGAGGTTTTGCTTCCCTCTCTCTCAGGACAGGTCTCCAAAACTGTTCCAGAAGTTTCTCAAACACCGCTATATTCTCTTAATGCGTAATTTAGTGGGGTAAAAGCACACCACACCCCAAAAGCAAGGACCATCAGTTTCACACTGCTGAAACACCATTATGAGGGGCTGTAATGTAGACCTTAAAATATTTCAGACCTTCAAACTTAAGAAAACAGGAATGAGAACCATGATGCAGAAGCAGAAGGTCCCAACATGGACCCAGAGGGCACCCAGGAGCCAGCACTGTGCAGCATGAATATAGCTTTCTGGGCTAGTTGACATCTCTTTTATTTAGCAATGGGCAGGTAGTCTCAGAGGCTTTACATATTTCTATGCTAAAATGTTTATTGAAATACTCAACTGTGGTAGATTTCTTTCTCATCTTCTCTCTTTCCCTCCAGCACCTGGGTAATTGCACTATTTTATTATTATTTTTTTAATTTCAGTTGTCACATGCCTATTTATGCAGCTTTAGGTATAAGCATCCTTGAAAATTGCATTTCACCAGCAAGAGATATAAGAACTAATTTTTACATTCCTCTTTTTCCCACCTACACTTTCCTTATTCTATTCTCAGTGAAAATAGTGCTAACATTTTAACTATAATATCTTCTTTATTACTTTCTTCTTTTTGTGTTGGCAGTCCTTTGTATACCAGCATCACATATCCTAGCAGTTCCTTCTCTGTTTCTGGAGAAAGGACATTATGATACCTCAAATCTCAACGCTCTCTACCCTTGATTGTCTTTAGTCTTTGCAAAGACAACATTATAGCAGTTCTGCTCAACAGCACTTTTCTTTCTAGGATGAGAGCTCTAACTATACATTGATTGGACTGGTAGCTTCTCCTAGACTTGGCTTTTCAGCTCAGAAAATGTCATTACCAGTGCTTTAAGATACAAAAAAAAGAAGTCTTTTCATGTGGAAGAATATTTCCTGACTGCTATACCCTCATTTGCCAACATGTGATACTCAGAACTAAGCTGCATTACCATGCCTATAAAAAGAGCAATCATAGCAGTGCAAGCAGCCTTGACTGCCAATATGTCTTAGTAACCTTTTATATCATAGCAGTGTTGTTACTGCCACAATAGGTTAGGTTATGTTACCATTTCTATTATATTTGAAACCACATTTTTCAGGGCTTTATAACTTTCGTACTGTGATAAACACTGAACTGAATCTTTATATATGACTTGTCAGATAAAATAGATGAAGACATAGTGGCTGGAAGTTGGGTGGTATATTACAACAAAATGGCAAAAAAAAGACAAGAGCAAGTGGATTTCTCTCATTTTTGATAGTACAAAAGTTAAACATTCTTTAAAGGGAACATAAACTCTGCTCTGAAATTAAACTTTCTATTTTTGATCCTCAAAAGAAGATTCCCCAGTTATCTGAGTGAAGTAGAACAAATATCCAAGATGTCTCAAGACCCAGGATGGTATTACAATTTTACCACTTCTATAGATTAAACAAGGAAGATAGATACTCTCAACTAGGGAATCCCTTTGCAAGCGCCTGCAGAACAACACTTTCAGAGAATGGGAGGGTGTTTCTGAGGGCCATCTGGCAATACCAACAGGAATGTTAACAGGTAGACTGTCAAAGAAATGAAAAAAACACATATCTGATGAAATAATCTGAATATGCTCTTGTAAGGGGTCACGGCATTTCTCCATCCCTCCTACCTTTCTGCAGAGTTTTCTGTGCATTGCATGAACTGATACAATAAGCCAAGGTTACAAATATGTAGCCCTCCTCATAAAGATGACAAAGCAAGTGCTTCCAGCTAAGGTATTAATTTTTTTTAATAAGTCCAGCTAATAATTGAAAAGGATAAAATAAAGAGGACACTTAAAGAGGATTATCAGTTTGCAGCAGCATATCTGGATAGCAACGTCACCAAGGTAGTTATCTATGTCAAGTCATTAAGAAGGCCAATCCTGCAATTAACAGGCTGATAGGCAGATGCTTCCTCCTGCCAGAAACTCCTGCCACCATTTCCATCATGTAGCTGTGTATCCACAAGCCCCTATGCCGATTCCCAGCTGAGAGGAGGAGCACTCAGCTTGCCCTCTCCGTGTTTGGGTGAAACAAGGATGTGCTCATACTCACACCCTGAGTATCTATCAGTATCTCTGAGTATGTTCAGGGCAGCAAGTGAGTGACAGCATTAAATCAAAGTGAAAAAATATCTGTCTGCTCACAAGACCTGCACAATGCAAACCTTAAAATGACATTTCTTTCTTTTTCCAAGAGTTGGGTTTTTTTAATTAAAGTCGGATAGATAACAGCAAGACACAGGTGATTATGTGGACCATTCTTTAAACTGCAACAGTGTCCCAAACACATTGACAAGATTATAAAGGAACAAACTTTGCAAGGGTCTATGGGGAGACATTATTCCCAACTGAGATGAAAATCCTCATGTGATATTAGAGGATTTCCTGAGATTCACGCAGGCATTGTCATGTAACAATAAACAGCAAATATTAATATTAAACTTTTAAAATGTATTTGTTTTATCTATACTCATCTTTCATTTTATTCATTTGTCCCGAATATTTAACTATTTGAATTTATTCCTGCAAGTCATTGTGTAAGTTTAACTTTATGTTTATGAAGTGCACACTGTTTTTAAAATATGAGTACTTACACCAGAAGTATTGCATGCTTATGCAAGAAAATTAAAAAACAGTGTTACCTTGAGCAATTACAACTAAGCAGTATAGATCGCGTCTGACCCAGCAGTCTTTTCTAACTCTTGAATTCTCATGCACAGCCCAGCCCTGCATACATGCTGGGACATACACTGTTCTTTTTCTTCCATATCTTGGTTTCAACAGGAAAGTTACTTGTGTGGATGAACTAGGTGAAAATTAAAATAAGCTCCAGGACTACACGGTGTGCTGGAAAGCACCTCTACTTTGCTGGTCCATAGACACACATTTTTCTATTTGCCATTTAAACAATCACAGGGAAAGTTTTACAAGAAACCCATAGATTTATAAGCCATCAAAATTAGCATTTTTTCAATAATGAATGAGATTTAGGAAATGTAATCTGCTCAGAGATATTCCACAACACAGTCAGGCTAAATGTTTTATATACATCTATATATACATATATACTGTTCAGTAAAAGTTTATCTCCAATTTAGTGGAAGTGATTTATAGAAAATAATTTTTGAATGATAAAAAATGTGCATTTGCATTGGAAAACCAAATGCAGAAGTAAAATTAATCAAATCAAATAATAGAAATATGCCATGTGGGTGGTACCAATAAAAATTGCCTGGTTTTATAATATTTTTAACAAGCTATTTACAAATGAATCACATACAAAAATCATTCAGAGAAATTGTGTATATAGTTTAACATAAATGTATGTTTTACATACATTTACATACATTTTGCAGCCTGCTAAAGACACTGTATTAACTGAAAGAGAGGCAAACTTTAATTAATATAGCTATTGAACATTATTCACCCGTTCTAGCAGTCATCTGAATTTGGAGTTATCTTCATGTAAAAAATTTAATCTATCTATGCAGGAAGAAAACAGCGTAATAAAAACATCAAAGAAAAAAACCCCGATGTGCTCAAAACATAATTTTGCATAACACATTAATGAGAAATGATAGTTAATAAAAATCTAATCATTAAAGAAACAACTCAACAGAGAAACAAAGAGAAGATAAAGCATCTGAGAAAATCAGTAATGTGGGTTTATAAGATTTGTACAATTATGTTTGTTTCTTTGGTTTAATTACCAGGTAAGGTAATAGTGTACATCATTTTTACTGAGCTTTTCTCAATATATGGTACAAAAGAATAAATTGTTCTTGAATTTCTGTGTGTTTGTCACTAAGAAAATATACCCCTGACGTTATTACCGTGATTTACAGCAAACAAATGTGATCAGATTATTTCTTGAAAAGTTATATTGTGTCCGTTAATATTTATAAAAGAAATAAAGCATGCTCTGCATTTTTACTGTGGAGAGGAATAGAATGTTGATGACCATAACAGAATCACTGTAAAAGCTGGATTGATCACAATAAAGAAGGTACAAAACACTTACATATACTTACCAAATGAGACGACAACATGCTAAAATATTAACACTGTATTACTGTTCCTCATTTCCTCAACGCTTTCCATTATTAGTTTAGCATCAAAGATGGTGGTATTCTGTACTCTTACTGACTCATTTTTCATTTCCAGACTAATGGTGTATTTGTTCTGAACCTATTAAAGAGCCTTTAATTCCAAAACCACAGATTTTATTGCAATGTTATTGGTAATTCTTGTAAGTGAAGCCTGACAATATCTGAATATTGCAGACTTGGCTATTTCTTGGATGTTTTTTTTCTGAACACCAAGCACTAGAAAAATCAGAAGATGAATACTTTTAATGAGAAAGATTTCTCAAATATATTTTCTCTTTGATTAGAACAGTGTTTATTAAGACATATGGATCCTGAATCCAAGCAATAAAAGATCTAAAATGACATTTTATCACACTTCCATTCAGCATCAGCTATAGTGCACTTTTACTTACACATTCTAGGCACAAAAGCAACACGTGATAAAAAACATTAGACAAAATGGATGAATACATTTGATGAAATATTAGCCTAAATTCACAAAGTGTTTCCCCTACATTTTTATTTAGAAAAAAAAATGGAAGACCCAATGGTTTTTTCTACATTGCATTTTCTGAACATCACTTTTGCCTTGAAGTTTCATTGTTGGGCATCAATGCTTGAACATTTAAAATGAAGTCATATGTAAAATGAGAAATCACTACAGTGTTATAAGTAGATCAAAAGAAGACACTTGGACCATGCACACTTTTTATTTTATCCTCAGAAACCTGTTCCCAAGATCCCAATTTTTTGTCCCAGACTAGGTATTTATTTATTTCAGTACACACATGGATATGCAATCATTAATGTTCAAAGGCTTGTACTAATCCTCTTGTATCCACAGGCTGTACTCACTTCGCAAGCTCAGCACGTTAGTTAATGATGTGCCCTATCAAAATAAGTCATTACACGAATGCCAGGGGACTGGCATGTTATATGTGCTGCTGTGTGCCAGGGGACCCTCAGGGTGATGCCAGCTGTGCACCTCATCGTTATTGGGCACCTCTAACCTCGCCAGCACTAACATTAGGCTCTTCCAATCAATTTCTTCAATAAAAAAAGGCAGTTTAGTATAAAACTGCTAAGTGTCAAACATTTTTATATCAGCTATACAGAAAGGCACGTATTCAGTTTAAACAGATGGTGATGCATTCTATATCAGTAGCAAGTCAAGCCCTGAAGGTGTTCAAAGTTCTCAGCTGCTGATAATGGAAATAATCAGAGTTTTTTAGCCAAAATGCAGACTTCCATAAAATGGTAGTGACATTCCCCGAAGTTCTGATTTTAGCTGTAATAACTAGACCTGTACAATGTTGGTACTAATAAATATTTTATTAAATATAGATATAAAAATATCAGAATCTAGTAGACTACAGAAACACAATGTTGATATAATTGCTTGACTATTAGAGGTTCAGAGCTGTATTGAGTCCTGTAGCTGCTATCCCTCTTTGTGAGTTTTCTGTTCAATAAATTTGGGTTTGTTTCACAAACTTCACTTCGTGAAGTATCCCTGGGAGCAAAGGGTGACCTCCTACTCCCAGGCATACCAGTGGCCAGGAGGCAGGTGCTGTTGGGTTGGGTACATTTGTGAGCACTCATTTTGCCTGATCACAAACACGCAGCTTTTGTGCACCTGTTGGTGTAGGTAGAGTCTGGGTGGAGGCTTTTTGGAGGTTAGTAGGAAGCCTACCATGCCCATCTCCTTATCCAAGAGCTGAGAGGGAGCGACTTGTAACTGTGCTTATCTTCCGCACAACAGCATGGTACTGCCAGTGGATAAGGAACTCTTTCTAGTTCTAGGAAATAATATGGTTGGATAATTCTTGATGAAAATTTTCTTCTTTTATGTCACAATTAATTTCTGGAGGAAAGTTTAAGAAAAGGTGCACTTAAATTGGGAAAAATAGTACCTTTGGAAAATGAAAATTCAGCCTATCCCAGGATGTTAACACTGTATTGAAGTAATGGACAGTTCCTGTGCTTCTATCTCATGGGAAATTTTGTGCAAAGATATTTTTTAATGATTCATTTCAGAAAAGCAAAATTATTTTTTCAGCATGTATAGTCCAAGCAATGCTGCAAGTGTTTAATAAGTAATTAAAGCCTACATAAAAGTTGAGAACCTGGAGGTACAACTGGTTCTTCATGAAATGTTTTATTAATTGAAATACTAACCAAATTGTCAGACTGTATGAATATCTGCATGAAGACCAGAACAGCTGCTTAAGATGCTGTGTGGATGATTAAGTCCTTGCTTTTCCTGTTCCACCGCATCAAGGTCAGAGCCCTTGTCCTCACGCTCAAGGCCCATCATAACTGTTTTAGGATTTTGTTCCTTTTATTTTTTATTAGTTAACCTGGTTTGCCTGCCTTGCCCCTCCCAATTTAGTTACTTGTGTCTCTGAGGTATCATCTGCTGCCTCCTTTTTGCATCATCAGCAGTAACCCTGGTAAGACATCCACTGCCCTGTAAAACTGCCCTGGCAGCTGCCAGCTGGCCAATACTTAAAAAGTAGGGAAGAAAGGAATTATCAGCATATGCTTGACTTTCAGTTTTATGATACAGTACATGACTACATCCTTGTACCAGAGTTGTCCTTTTATGTTGTAAACACTTTGGGGCTTCTGGGGTAACACATACATTTAACTTCAGACAAGAAACCTCCCAACAAGAAAATAAATTATTAAGGTTGCAAAGTGAAGGATTCAAAAGGTATGAAACTCCTCAGTTAGCTTCATTGTCTCAGCAGATTATACACATCAGGATGTAGCCTTTTATTACATGATCACAAATTATTTTTTGCACAGTTGTTCCTTTAACTGGTGTGCTGGATGGCTGGAACTCTGAGGATTATATAGTTATTCTCTAAAATATTCTTGTTTCATCTTTAGCAAAAGTTGGAAGATGTGTACAGAATAAAGCAAGAGTTTTCGAAAGAGTAGCCAGAGGAGGGCAGATGAATACTGCCTGAAGACCTGCAGCTACAGGCTTCCTGTATGTTATGAAGCAAATGATTTAAGGATCAGATTAAATACTCTGTTATTTTTCTTTATTTTCTGGCTTGAGATTAGTATCTTCATTTGCATGCAGTTAATGCTCATAACCTTCTGCTACGTCAGAGCTCCAGCTACCCAGCGACCCTCATTCCCTGTTTCCCTTGTGCTCCTTGTTTCGTTTTGGCCCCACTTTCAGTTCCCAGTTCCTGTCTCCTTAAAAAAACCCTGTTCCAGCCTCCCATTCCTCCTGTCTGCTGGGTTCCCTTTCCAGGCCCAGATCCCATTTCCTTCCCTCCTCTAATTCTCTCTGCAGTCCCTACTCCTTTGGCTCCTCTCATTTTCCCTCTCTGGTCTCAGCCCAGCAGCTTCATTGTCTGCACTACTGGGGCACCCAGCAGGGACTTGCAACTAGAACAGCAGAGCTGCAGGTTCAGGACTTTGTCCGACCTGGCCTTTCTCGGCAAACACTCTTCTAAAAGTTATGAACAAAAGAAAAGATTTCATGCTGCATGGGAATACTGAAAATGACAGGTGAAATTTGCTTAATATATTAATTTAGTAACAACTGTCATTCAGGAGGGAGATCGCCCAAAAGAATGAAAAAGGGGCCACTTGGCTAGAGCTTCATTTTCTTTTGTTAAAGTCAGGATGATCTGGGCAGAGGATCAGAGAGAAAAGACATGCCTGGTTACCTCAGGAGTCACCCTATTGAAAATATTAAAGACCTATCAAAGGTCCGTGTTTATTAACTACTACTGCTTTCTTTCAATATATCAGAAAACACTGTCATTCATGTCACTCAGCAGAGTATAATACAGCCTAGAATTATATGTATATATATTATATATATTTAAAAAATTATTTTTTGGACAACAGCCAAGTACACTGTAAAGGGAATTAACAGAGAAATGTTATCCTGAAGATACACATATATGTATTACACAGGATATCAGGATATGACCTGATTTGACCTCATTACTTTCCTGAAAGTGTCTTCCTCTGTGTAAAAGCATGTAATGACCCCAAAATGATGTTTATTCAGCTTCATAGCCTGCACTTGTGCTTAACTCATTTCTCCTCTGGGTGTAGAAGAGCAACAATGAATTCACAGTGATTACCAATGAGTCAGCAGTTCTTACTGTAATGAACAGTTTAAATGAGAACTGAGCAGAAAGCTCTATTGGAGAGTCCAGCTCCTGCCCTAGCTGGGAACCATTTGTTTCTTTAAAATAAGTGAGGAGCAGGATGCAGGTGGCCTGCTAATCACAAATACCAGATGGCACTCTCAGACAAAAACTGCTCAGTTCACATAGTTTAAACCAAATCAGAATCAAAAAGTGGTTTATTGATTTATTAACAACATGTAATTAACCAACAATCAGTGAACCATGTAAGCAAGATTAATATTTGCAGATAAACAGATAAAGCACAATACAAGAGGTAAAACACAATACTAGATGCTTAAAAAGGTTAATATGCATCTATGAATTTCTAAATACATGGATAATGCATCTATAATGCATCCCAGAATGTTCCAATCCCAATGGATACTCACAGTTACCCCTCCCAGCAGCGTGGGTTACATGCACATCCCCTCCCGGCAGTGTGGGTTCCCCCCTTGCACACCCCTCCTGGGGGACAGGTGGGTGCTCCAGGTCTGAGCGTGCCCCAGTGCTCCCAGCGATCCGCAGGTAGTGCAAATGCACCTTCCCCAGTCACGGACACATCCCCGAGGTGTGGGTCCCTACCTCCTGCTCCCTGCCTTGCCGCCCCTAGCCAGATGCAGGTGTCCATCGAGCCTGAGCAGCGGCTGTGACACTGGCAAGGCAACTTCTGGCTGGTTCAGACCAGGGGACTTGATCATGCACACCGATGGGAAGACAGGAACACTCTTTGCGGACAAAAAAAAAAACCACACCAGCCAGTTTGTTTGCTGTGTAATGAAATTGCGGAAATGTCTGCTGACATTTTTCATGTCCTGAACCCAAATGATTTTGTCTTCCATGCATATTTTAACATTTTTCATCTAATAAATAATGAGGTTTTCAATCAGGGTCTCAAATATGTATGTACTGAATGGCGTAACAGTACCAGTTAGTAAATGTGGCTACTTAGAGATTGTCTAGATAGGGAAGTTATAATGCAGTAAACTTGAGAGTGAATTTACAATGCAATAACGACTTCCATTAGTAGGTACAAGGAGTGGTGCTGTGTAAAACACAATAGCAAGTGCACTTCACGTTCACACCTCAGCTTACTGCTGTGAAGGTTTCTGTAGTTTCTTAAATCCCACTAACAATATATGATTCCTTTATATCTTATTTACTGCGGAGGAGAAGAAGGCAACAGCTGTGATGAGATTTTAATTTAGAAATACTGGGGAAAATGCATGAATCCACAAGCTCCAGGCTGAACACTACAGGTAAAAATAAATCTTTGATAGCTCAGTTAAAGGACAGGATTTTCCATGACTGGGGCCTACAACAGTATGTAACTGTTATTAATGTAACTAGTGAGCAAAAAGTTGCAATTTTATGACATCCGATAGGAGATAAAACTCACACTCAGTTTGGTGATTTCATAGTCCTTATTAGGTACCTAGAGAAAGGAATAACTGATGTGGAGGCATTTTACAGAATAACTTGCTCCCAAAGCAACCGGTGATTACAAATTTTTTGAAATGAAAACATGAAACCGTTTCTAAGGATGTCGCTAAAATAAATAAATCAAAGCACTGTTAGTTTACAGAACACTTAAATGATGTATTAAGAGACTGAGTGTACTTTATTTGCAAAACAAAGTAATTTAAAGACTACTGCTGACAGACTGAATAGACTCTTATTTTAATGATGATGACTGCTGTTGGTAATAGCAGGTGGAACCACCATCCTCATAGAACCCAAACTACATATATAAAACATGTACAGATGATATATGTCACAACCTAGACAACAGATTAGCTTCAATCAGGCACAGCAGTCAACAACGCTTGCGTGCTTTCTTCATGAGAAACAAACTCATGCAAAGGTAGTTGGCTTGAAGATCAATCTTTTAAGAAGTTGCAGCAAACTGGGGGAAGAGGGAAGTGAAAATCAGTGCAGAAACCACAGTGAATAAGTGATAACCTTGGTTCTAACTGTAGATTACAGCACAGAGTTTGCTAAGAATCTATAAATGTTTAATTGACCAGGCAACAAATTGAGTATTAAAACTGAATTTCCTAGTAAATGGGGAAAAAAACCTTAAGCAACAACATGATATGGGTTCTGCTGTTCCTGACATAACTACTAGAAATGAAGAGGGAGATTCCAGGAGGCTTCACTGATATGAGAAATACAATCCTCAACTTTGAATACAATTAGATGGGAAGCTGTAAGAGTGCAAATGGCATATGCTAAACCTTTACATGACAAAACAGAAGGATCCTGAGAAAGAGTGAGAGAGAGATTCAGAAGGAATAGTAAAGTACAAAGGGCCTACTGGTTAAAATGCTAATATTAATATTATTTACAATATAATTATGATTAATATAAACCCAGAGGTACCCAAAACTGCACAGAGCTCTCCCAATACAGTCTCCCAAGTGACAAAAAGACTCACATTCCTCAACTTGATGGCTACACTCTTGCCAATGCAAGTGTGTTAGGGAATGTGGGTACCTTTTAAAGACAAATATACAGGAATGCCAGCAATGAAGAAAGCATCCTATACAGCTAATCAGAATGATAGGCCTATAAACCACCTTTGCTGAGGAGAGCATCTGTATTTGCTTTATGACTGCGTGGGAAAAGGATTCTGCAAGAGCATTTGACCCCATTTTGAGGTCTACGAACTGCTGTAGCATGCCTTGCATTCACACATAGGAAAAGTCCATCACTGATTGAAACCTTGGATTACAGAGCTTGAGTTCTGCCCTCTGGGAGTATTTGACATCCAGCAACATGTGTGTGGAGAGGGAAAAAGGAAACCAGAGCCCATGTCCTGAGTAACAGGACAAATTGGTCTCCAAATCATCTGTCCTGACATAGTAGTAAGTCACAGAAGACAAATTTGTGTACGTAATCTATTTCATCAGTTTTCCTCCCTGCTTATCATACCCAGTCTCAGAAATCAAATAAATTCCCAGCTCTACTTCACTTTCAGGAGGTCTGTTAGTTTCTTTTCACTCAACTCGTCCCCAGCTTTACATCGATGGACAACAATTTTCGCTTCATTCACCTGTATAAGGTGGGAATTAAGGTTTATCGAATTCCAAAATGTCTCTTCCTACGTGGACCTGACAGCTCATTGTTCATTTTCATTGCACTGGCATGTAAAAAACACAAGGGAAATGGGAGTTCTATGCCTTCATAAACTGTCCAAAATGCCTGCTGAAGACATAGCATGTTCTCTAATGTGTTGCCAGTGATCTTCAAGAAAGCAGTAAAGAAGTGCTTTTACATGTAACTGTGGTGGGTTGACCTTGGCTGGCTGCTAGGTGCCCATCAAGCTGCTCTCTCACTCCCTTCCTCAGCTGGACAGGGGGAGAAAATAAGATGAAAAACTTGTGGGTCAAAATAAAGGCAGTTTAGTAAAGAAAAGCAAAAACCACGCATGGAAGCAAAGGAAAAAAAAAAAGATTTATTCTCTACTTCCCATTAGCAGGGGATGTCCAGCCACTCCCTGGGAAGTGTGCACTACACACTCCTCTGTATGTGTAGTGGTTGCTTTGGAAGACAAATGCCCCCCTGCTCCTTTCTCTCAGCTTTTGTTGCTAAGCATGACGTCATATGGTATGGAATATCTCTTCGGTCAGTTTGGGTCAGCTGTGTCCACTCCCAACCTCTCACCCCCCCCCAGCCTACTGGCCTTTGGAGATGGGGGTTGGAGAGACAGCCCTGATGCTGTGCAAGCACCGCTCAGCAGTAGCCAAAATATTGGTGTGTTATCAACACTGTTCTAGCTACAAATACAAAATACAGCACTATAAGGATGGACGAACTGTGGGGTACACATGGAGACAGTGCATGTCTGAAAATCAAAGCTGAGCTTAAGATTTGTTGTACAAACCACATCCAGCGAAGTGGCTAGCGGTTAGAATAGCACCCACACCTGTTCTTTGGTAGAGAGCTCTAGATGGGATATTATTAGAAATTATTGCTGTTTCTTGGATAAAACACTGCCTGCAGGAGCTGTTGACAAGAGCACTTGAAGCTCTCCTAAAAGATATTCATGGAGGTGGTCTTAAAATATTGGTTTCACGGAGCATCTGCAGACAATGACAAGTCATGTTTGCCTGGAAGGGTGGAGATGTTCTGGACTAAACTATATCCCAAGGGATCCTGCAACTTCTACCAACATCTAATCTGCGTGGACTTTAAAGGAATCCTGGGCAGTCACCTGATATCCTCCCTTGGGCTGTGGTAAAGCTTGTGTAACCAATTTTGTTTTGAGTGAGATATTTCAGAAGGCTTAATATAAAAGTTGTGCAAACTTCCAGCCAGCATTTCAGATATGTAACCAAGGCACGATGGGCTATCACTCTTTTGAGATCAGCTATCCAGCTGTGTGTTACATCTCACCCACCTCTAAGCTGCAGGTACTGAAACAGATGAAACACCACTAATCACTCCAGTCAATTGAAACAAACAGCAGCTTTTCTATTTTGCACACTCATCTTAAATTCATATCTCTGCTGAGTTTGTAAACACTACCTGGAAATCAAGCCACAGGCTTCCCACCAGGAAAAAAAATCTATTATCAATTAAAAGCTTTTGGTCTACTGGGGCAGTTGATCTTTTGAACTACAGTAAAGGTACTAAAAATAAGTTTTAGGGGAATTAGGTTGTTTATAGTGTCTGGGAATTCAATAATATAGTGTCTGGGAATTCAACTAATTTAGCAGTTTGTAAGACATTTAACCACCACCATATGAGAAAGCACATTGGAATAACTAATCTGGTATGCAGAAAAGAAAATCATTTTGCTTTGACACCTCTTCTTTAGCTCAGAAATTATGATCTGTGCCCTAGGCTATCAAACATCAATGCACAAAATTATTCACAAAGGGTTTATGGTTCAAGTGGTAAATCCAGTCATTTGCAAAATGTTGACCCAAGTGAGTCAGCACAGAAAGCTTGATCTTTCAGTTTGATGAAAATGTAATTTTATGGATGTCAAGTCGAAGTTCAAAAGCGACATATAGTGTCATACAGATAAATAGTTTTGCCGGCAGCAATGCCATACTTCATAAGTACTTTTCTGGCCAATAGTAACTACTATGATGATTAAGAAGGCTGCTTGCTAGTAAATGTATTTTTATCTCATTTTACATATCATGTAAGTCTCTAGAATTAAAAATTAAGACAGGTCTGTTTAAGAACTGCATTTAACACTTCAACTCCATATTTCATTTATATGTAATGAAGATTTATAGATTTTTTTAAACTTTAAGTTATTATTTTCATTACTATTATTTTATATGTACCACTTTCAAAAGATTAAAGATAATTTATGGTCACTTTAATTTTGAACCAATGTCGAATTGAAGTGAAAATGCTGTGTGGAATTATGGCATTAGTTATATTGTTGTTGCTAACAATCAAAAACTGAAACAAGGGATCATTTTTATTACAAAAAAATCTTTTCCATTTTTCCTCTAACTTGTGAGAACATTATTATTCCTTATATATGTTTTCTTTCTTCTCCCTCAAATAATTTAATATATAATGAAAAAGCATATGAAAAGTAGTATGTAGAGCTTTGTGGAAAGTGCAGAAGAATGTAACTGCCCTGACACTATTTTATTTATGACAAAGAAATAACGTACAACAATTAGCTTCTTTAATTATCTGTTCCTATTCAAAACAACTAGGTAAAGCTGGTCTTTCAGTTCAAATGTAAGTGTTCTATACCATTTCTTAAGTATCTTGATTCCACACAGAGAAAAGGAAGAATGTGGGGGTCTGACTAATATTTAGGACTGAGTTCTGTGTTTACTGGAAGATGTTGCATACCCCAAATAAGTCTTACCCTTCTGAATAAGTGAAGCTAGTGAAGACGTTTGTGTCCAAATGCCTCCAATTCATACTGAGTCACCACATACTTTAAACACAAAGACACACAGACCTAATCTCGTCCTTTCTGTACACCTTTCATAAGTGCCTTGAAACAGGAATACAGGTGATATCACGTTAATTACTCTTAACTGGATTTATTGTAAATTGTACTTATGCTGAAGCCCAATAATTGTAGTTCCTGCTGTAGAGCATGCAGGATCAGTCCCCAAAAGTAACATCCAATGTCAGGCACTCCAGGCAAGTCTATGTTATCATGTACTAAAAATGTTTAGAAAATTATAAAATATGCATAAATCTTATTTTATGTTCTTTTGTTCCATTCTCTTCTTTGGAGGGTAGGGAAGGAGACTCGGCACTGTGTCAATGAGGAGACTAGATCAGAGAAAGTCTCTTGGGCTATATGCTCAAGATGAGCCCGTGTAAGAAGATCCAGTGTGAATTCTGTCCCAGGTGTGGCTTTGGGGAACTTTGGAGTGTGTAGGTTCTGGCCCCGCCTTTTCCATGGAGCTTCTCCGTTTGGTCAATCCTAAACACACCGGAGGTTATAAGTCAAGATATGGGACTTCAGGTTGCGCCTTGCACAATGATTTAGAGGGAAGGATTGCAAGTTTGTTTCCCAACTAACTATAAATACTCTACTAATATTTCAGCAATGTCTTTACTTCATTCATCATTTTAGTTTGATATCTTTCAACCCTGTCCTTACAACTATAACAGCAAATTTGAAGATGTTTGTCAGCATGTAAGATATTCCATTTTGGCATACTTTCCTTTCCCCTTTCCTTTGCCTCCTCCGTATTAAGCACTTGAGTCAATATGAGTTCCTTCCTACATGTTTGGTTCTTTCACGCCTGTTCTATGAACTTCTTGTGAAGCTGTAAAATAACAATCTGTGAAGCAACCCCACAAAATGCTCAGCTAACCTCAAGATTAAACTAAAGAGCAGGAATTGCAGTGGGATGCAAACGTTGCAACTTATGTAACCTTGCAAAGTTTACAGACTCAGATACGTCTTTCGGGTACCTCTGATTCTCTACATCCCATCAGTCCTGCACCAAGCATCCTCTGAAATGTTCAGAGCACTCCAAAACAGCTGATTTAATATTTCTGAGTGCAATGCACTTAGCTAAATTATTCTTTGGAGGTTCCATCTATTAGTGAAGTTTGCTCACTAAACTATATTTTTAGTAAAAAAAAAATAAGTTCTCTAAATAACTCTGGTACACTGTGCTAGACAATTATTCCACATGGCCCCAAAATGTCAGTGTCAGTTAAGAAGCAGTGGATTTCCTGAACCCTTTTTTTTTTTGTTCTTTCACACCAGTTAAAAATATTTTTTCTGTAATTTAGAATGAGCCCTTTTGTGTTTCTGAGAAAATGTCAAGAGGAAACAAACATAAAGCAACACTCATAAGAAGTCTTAATAAATCCAATTATTGTTTCACGTATTCAGCTTGCAAAAGAATTAGATGTTTAAGTTAGAATCTGTTACAGATTCTTTGCATTATTTTTACAGCTTTTCAATGCATTTTAGCAAAAAAAATATTCCTAACTATTTTTCCAGCACTGAGTTTGCTAACAGCAATCTCCTGTTTTTCAGCCTATGAAAAGCATCAGTCTCAAGGGAGTTCATTAGCAGGATGCTCTGCTGGCTCTGTCTCCCAGGTTATCTGCCTGTAGCATGAAGCAACAACAGCAGATGCAGTAGAATTGACCTTGCCTTTGTTATTAATATCTATAGTACTATTAAAGGCTAAGGCTAAGGACATATATATCATGAGCTGATTTGTATATTACTAAAATTGATTCACCACTATAACATCAAATATTGACCTTACCTAGAGCTACAAGTAATTATAGGCTTATTTTGTTGGGGCTCAAGTGACATGGACTAAGAATTTCTGTTAATTATTAAGCCATGATAAAAAATATGATTTGCCCACTCCCAGAGATATTATATGCATATGATCTCTCAGTACCAGGGAAAACTTCAATTGGTGTGAATATATTCAATTGCTGCAAGGAATCACTTCAAATGTATCAACTAGAAGTAATTACCAGTTCAGGAAAGTGATTAAAATGGCTTAAAATTAAGATTTCAGCTTGCCACAGTTATTTCTATGCAAATATGCTATATTTTTTCAACCAACATGCAAGTCTTAATTAAAAGCAGGCTAAAGTTTTGAATAACAAGAAAATTTTAAAATTCATGCTGTAAACATAATTACTTGAGCCTCAGTTGCAAATGAAAGTCATATTTTTTGCTTGCTGTACTTGTTTTCCCTCCTCTTTTCTAATGAAGAAAAACATTGCACAATGCCCTATTAAATTGTATGCTGAATGAGTGCTTGAAAGTATCAGTCAATTTCCTTTATACTGACTAGCTATAATAGCTCAGCGTGGTATGCTACATTGCAGATTTATTTTTATATCTCATATATATGTCTTTCAATATGTGAGTTGAGTGATTCAATCCTCAGAATATGACATGAAAATTTTTCTGCAATTTGCAATAGGAAATGAAAATCACGGGAAATACTTTTGTTGACTGTATCTACTCAGGCATATTAGATTGACAGTTTGAGCTCTTCTGAAAGCTGGGTTAATATCCTTAGAACTCCCTGGAGGTCAGTCTGCTGAGTGTGTATAGTCCCCTCTAGTCACACATGCCATATGTGATAGGCCAAGCTCATCAAAATAGGGCACGATACCATCTTGTTGGATGTAGGTCATCTTTGCCCCGCAAGAGTGAGGCAGTCAAGAACCTAAGGCTCTGCGTGGGTTAGCACTCCTTTGGTCTTCAGGTGTGGGAAAATTAAAAAAGCAACAGGAAAAACACTCAGAGTTCTGATAGATTTTAATATTTTCCTCCCACGGTTTTCATTATCTGAAGCAATACACTAGTACATTTGACTTGATTTTGTGAACAATTTTAGATGTTCCAAACCTTCATTGTTTGGTGAACTTGCTATTTGTTCAAGAAAATCTCTTTCCCTACTTTTCATTCCCAAAGCATACTAACTTCAAGACAGCACCAGTGCATTACTAGTTCATATGTTGGACCATGAGAAATCTGCAGGAACTTTTGCAAAATTCTAGGTGTGGATGGCATTTTGAAACAACTCTATAAAGCTCTGACAGTTCAGTATTTAACTCAAAACCTAAAGAAGCACTTAGTGAGTTAGAGATCTCTGGTACAGTCAAAGTCTTTTTTTTTTTTTTCCTAGTGTACAGTTCTCCTCAAGTTTGAAGCAATACAGTTTGAGAGTTAACATTTTCTGAATGAGTTAAATGAAACTATTAAAGGCTAACTATCAAATGCTAAAAATCCAGCTACTGCCAGAAAGACAGCAGTTCTGATTGTTCTCCTTTTTGCTGTCACTTATGGCTTGGAAATCTGGGATGAAGCTTTGTCTGAACCTCCTTCAGTTGTTTTCAGAGAGTTCTGGTTCTGGTGGAGCTTCTAAAGTCTCCATTCCTCTTCTTGAGATATTTTTGTAATGTGTTCAGAAATTATGAAGAGTAAAGCAATCACAGAGCCATCTGTTTCATTCAGAATAAACCTATATAATAAATTAAATGTGCTTGTAAGTATTATCTGGCTTTGGGGCTAGCTGGTGCAGAGTGGTCTGCATTCATGTAACTAAATATTCTTGCTTTCTAAATTTGAGTGGCTGGATGCAAACTGACTATCGGAAATAGCCCCTTGCTTCTGCTTACTCATACACACACACACAGAGGTATTATTTGGGAGAGTGCTAGTTGATCCAGAAAAAGAACCCAAACACACCATGGACTATTTCAACAATTCACAACACAGACAATCAGATCCCTCATTAATTCACTGTTATAGACAGAGCCCTAGTGCCTGAGCTATACTGATTTTCATTGCAGTGCAGCTTATTGCTACCCAACAACCGATCCCAACAAGCTCTACATAGGGATACTTACAGCTACTACTATTTACACACTGATCCATTACAAGCTCTAATTCACTAAGAAGAGAGAGCTCACCTGGCGTCTAGAGAGATCATCATGAGAGCACTTCTTTGAACACAGAGGTGACTTTGTTCTTCCCTGCTGCTATCTGACTGCCTCTCTGTGACGCCCCATTACAGCTGCTTTTTCATGAACAAAAGCAATCAGTGACAGAGATGGTTTACCAAAGCGTAGGTGCTGGAATTGTTTGGCAGCTGGTCCCCAGAGATGAAATTTACCCTCTGGAAGCATTTTGCTACCCTGTACTAACAGTATAATATTCAGTTTCAGCAATAGTTTCCCTCAGTAACTCCAAAGCTATTGTGTGGAAGCAGGAGATGTTCAGATGTTGTCACTAGTGCCATTCACTCCATCCTTATACCTTACAGAATTTTAGCTTGTCAGTGATGTAAGTATTAAACATATAAAACAGAATATAAAGCATATTTTTAAGGTTTTAATATTTACTATACTTCTACCCATGATCAAAGCTGCAAAGAGGAGCAAAAGGACCCTTATCTCCTTTTGTTGTCCATGAAGATTTCTTTCCTGTCCACCAGCTCATGACACCCATAGAACTATTAATGAGGAGTCTTTTTGTTGTTTCACTTCAGAAGAACATATCTTCTTTAAAAACAGGAGGATACATGTGCTTTCTTGCTGCATGGAGCAGCTTAAAAATATTGACTGTACCTTTAGCTATGAGGATAGTTAATTAAAAAAAAAAAATTATATGTTCTGGGTAAGCAGACAGGCTGATATTTCAGTTAGGGAATTTTACTGTCTGGTATTTTTTAACGTTCCCTTACTACATGGGTTTTCTCACCTTTTCTGTGTGCCTGTGCAGTACACTAGTGACGAGGACTTGTCAATGTTCTTAGCTCCCCTACATTGCTATCACCAGACCACACTGGGAAATATGACAAGGATGAGAGACTATGAATTGTACCGACTGAAAGTGTCTAGCTGGTCAGCAAATATATTCTTTCACTCATCCACATAGTTCCTGCTGTTGCTGCTCAACATCTCTCCTGGGATTAGAGTTTGCAAAAGAGAGACCATAGGGAAAAATATTTCCTCAGCTGCCATTTACATATATGCCCTCATTCAGCGATACAGAACCCACATCCTCTTCATAGTATGCACCGGGTGTGACAAAGATTGACAATTTAAAACCTTTATACAAATTCTTGAGATAGGAATGTAAAAATAAATTGGAACTTTTACTTAATTAAAGTCATTTTTCCCATACTCATAAAAAATGACTTCAGCAGGCAATGTTTAAATGTGTCAAAAATATCTCTTCTTGCCCAAGAGTAGATGTGACATATTTCAGTAAAAATATTTGAACTACTGCCTTACTGAGTGAGGGAATGGAGAAGGGAAAGGCACTCAGTACTAACTTTTACACTGTCACTGCACAGTGCTTGCAAGACTGTTCAGACTATGAGAAACAACAGCTAAGGAAAATGATGAGAAGTAAAACTTTATGCAGTTTATGGTGAATGTAGTGAATGCCTTTTACTGTTACATGCAACAAAGTGCTTGTGGATTTTTGTAGGAAATTATATAAATAAAAATCTGTTCCTAGGCAATTGAATTGCCTAGTCCTTTTTGTTCATTAAATTGAGCTACAAAAATGAAAAACGCTTCCTTAATATGTTAAACTTTATAATAGTGTCCTGGCAAGTATGCTGTTCTTTAAGTAGTTCAAACTCATTCTGTGCTGTTTTCTTGTTAATATAGATGACTTGTGGGATTTTTTCCAGATTTAAAATTAAGAATTTATCTTGTCCAGGCCAAACTAAAGAGCTTACACTATGCAATATTTATCTTTGTAGTTGTATGAAACAGTAATAATACAGAAGGCATAAAATTCACGTTAATACATTTTGATTTGATTATCCTATTAAAAATAGTAATACAGATAATTGCCTGTGAAGAAAATAAATTAACTTGGGTATATATACAGAGGGAGAGAGGAAATACTACCAGCACAGTTTAATATACTTTTCTGCAAAGCTAAGATAATACGGAAAAGGTTGTGAAGTCTTGGCAATACGCTCACACACACACAATACAGACAGTTTCTGTTTAGTTCTATGATCCTTTAATCACTGGGGCTATTGTACAGTCTCATCTTTGTCAAGTTCCTTTTCTACACTCCTGGTTGTGTAAAAGTCACCCCAACGAATCACAACCTCCAGAGTTGGAATAATTTAAAAATAGAAAATAATTTTTTCTACAGTGCCTAGTTAAAATTGTTTCTGGTCTCTGAGTTTATTCCTCTGCCAATTAAATATATAAATAACTTGAGAGGCACAGAAGAAAAAACAAAGTTGTGTTTGAAACTCTCTAAGTAGATCTGTTTGGAAAAAATACTCGAAAAGTGATGTAGCCGGAGTTTATTGCATAAAGTTTATTTTCACCTTTCCTATGAAGACATTTCAATTGCTACAAGGTTTCAAAGGTGCTCCCCTTGTTCAACGTGCAGAATGAAATATTAATTAAATTTATTTTTTCAATAGAAGAGTGCCGGTGTTATCTACTCTGTCAAAAATAATATTGTAATTTTGGCATTAATAAATTGTGTGCTGTGGCAGATAACAAAAAAGGTTTTTGGACAATGTAGGAGAAGAAAAGAGATATGTATCTGCTATTTATAGAATGCACATTTCCTCAGCCGGTGACACCTTTTACTGCTGCAGTTGTAGATGGTATGTGGATCAGACAAGTTTATTGAGACATACACTAAAGAGTATCAGTGGAATTGTGAAAGTGATGAACACCATCAAACATGTCAAGTGTAATAAAGAAAGGTGAAAAACCGAACTTATGGATTCTATGCATTCAGAAACTTGCCTCGGTAAAGACACAACAGTTATTCATACAGTTCCACGAGGAGAATATACACTCAAAGTATTGCAAGCAAACGATGAATATCTTCTATTCTGTATTTCTCCTTTATATGACAATACTTTTGTGCTACTCCTCACATTTAGAAGTGATGCTGGTTGCACTTTATTTAGTAACACCTGGTAATCCCCATTGCATTGAGGTATTTATCTAGAGGGGTCTAGGAACACATTATAAAGGGAACAGAGATATTTCTTGTAATGTCAGGTGATAAATGGTAAAAAATTGGGCAGTTTTTTTGACCAGCAGATCAAACAATTTATTCTGAATATATTCTGTATATAACGATTATTTAGGTACAGTTTTTTTTCTTTTCTTGCCATACTTTTTAGTTTATTTGAGTTACTTTTTCTTTATACATGATTTTAGATCCTAATGCTCTCTGGTTTTGTGTAAGGGTTGGGAATGCAGCTGAAAGAAGACAGATATAGTTAGCACATTGCACACACTGGAATGGATACAGTTGCCTGTAGATTATTTTGTTTGCTGGTTCAGTACTTATGTATTACAGGTTATTTCAAGTGATATAGTAAAGAAATATTTTTTTCAATTGTGTGTCATAATACTGCAGACAGATGTACACGGCATCAGGCTTTTATGACATACAATCAAATTAGTTTGCAACACCACCTACAAATTGTGACAGAAACATCAAGCAGGCTTAAGGGACACATAAGATTCATTGTTAGAATTTTTTTTTACCTATATCCTTATAATCAACCTCTGGATAGCTTGTCAAACCAAAGAAATTTGAATTCTTCAATAAGCTAAAAGGAATTTTTGATTAGGAGACTGCAGTAGAAGAAACACTGCGGTAAGACTTCCAAGCAGTTGACCCTTGTTAAATGGCAGAGGATGTTCCATTTCATGAATAAGCCAGCTAAAGGCATGTGTGTGAGAGTAGGAAATCTGCTCACCAAAGATGACAAATAATAAATGCTTCTAAGAATCAGCTCCACAAAAAGAAGGTAGGTATTTCAAACAAGAACAATGGAGGACATGGGGTCGCTCTGGGGATATCTAAAATACGCCCAGCACTGTTTATCTCCTAAGGACTCACTAAATATTAAAGAAGGACCATGCATTATAAACAAAAATATGATGTTGATATTAAACCAGTTGGTAACCTGCTAGGAAACAGAAACATAAGATTACAGGAATGGAAGACTTCTTTTGGGGGAAGTAACAGGTGCTGTATCAGATAATCCCTCCTATAAATTTGCAAGCTTTAAGTTAAGAGCAAAAAACTGCTTGTCCTGGTTTTGGCTGAGGTAGAGTTAATTTTCTTCCTAGTAGCTGGTATAGTGCTGTGTTTTGCATTCAGTATGAGAATAATGTTGATCACACACTGATGGTTTAGTTGTTGCTAAATAATGTTTACTCTAATCAAGGACTTTTCAGCTTTCCATGCTCTGCTAGGTGCACAAGAAGCTGGGAGGGAGCATAGCCAGGACAGCTGATCCAACTGACCAATGGGGTATTCCATACCATATGATGTCATGCTCAGTATATAAACTGGAGGGAGGGGGCGGGGAGCAGCGATCGTTGCTTGGGGACTGGCTGGGCATCGGTCGGTGGGTGGTGAGCAATTGTATTGTGCATCACTTATTTTGTATATTCTATCATCACTGTTATTTTTTCCCTTCCCTTTCTATTCTATTAAGCTGTCCTTATCTCAATGCACAAGTTTTACTTTTTTTTTTCCCTATTCTCTCCTCAATCCCACTGGGGGAGGGGAGTGAACGAGTGTGTGTCTGGTGTTTAACTGCTGGCTGGTGTTAAACCACGACACCATCCCACTGTGGGAGGGGCAGTGAGCAAACGGCTGTGTGGTGTTTAGCTGCCTGCTGGGTTAAACCACAACACTGCTCTTTGGAAAGTGCTCTAGACTCTGCTTCTCTCATAGTTAGGAGTCTTTTACTAACATGACTGTATTTATTCCTGACTTTTTTTTTATGCCTGCTGTTTTTATATCAGTACTATTCTTCACTTTTAATTGCTCCCCTTTCCTGATGGATAACTGACATAAGTATCTGTAGGGTACATTCTCCTTTGCTTATTTTGTGGAAAAATCCAGGCATACCTATCTGGTCTGCTCTTGGCAAAATAGGCACTTTCTTCTTCTGACCATCTTAGCAGTCCTTCCCGCTACCTGTGGCAGCTAAAGGAGTTTGTTTTTTTTTTTTTGAGCTTGCACATCTAGGAGTGCACATGCTATACTAGGTTAATTTTTAGTAATGCCTGCTACAAGAGCCTTCCATACTTCCATATCACTGCTAGAAATATACCCTTGTTAGGATGCCTCTGCTGCAAATCACATCTTTTTGCAAATCAATCCTTATTACAAAAATAAAATGAAAAGCAAACCAAACCCATATAGAACTACTGAATGACACCTTGCTCAACCTATGGAATATGGGATGGGAAAGTAAGAAGCCTGTGTTCATCACAGCTGTAACAGTATGTTTTCTAATTATTTGATCAAATTTTGGACTTCAGTAGAAACTCTCTAGCCATTGAAGAATATGTTTGAAGAGATTAACCAACCAGAAGGATATAATCTACACAGTATATGACAGGTAGTTTTGAAAGGCAGAATTCTACTTGAGCTTGGTTACATTTTCTTGACTCACAATTTAAGCTCTTGAGTCTCATCCTGAAAGGCAAATAACACCGCTGAATCATACCCAGACAATATTTAATATAAATATCAGAGAATGAAATACATAAAATGAGAATTTGCATACAGTGTCATGCTTGTCTTGAAATTACGTTATATTTTTTAGTCAAAGAAAAAATATTCTAAATTTCATTAATTCTTACTTCAAATTAAAATAATCACTTCACATTCAACAACACGTTTAGCTCTAACAAAATCAGTTACAATGGCTAGAATATTATGAACATCACACGAGCTAAAAAGGTTTTAGCTCATCTAAGAGACAAATTTCATTAATGATTGCAAAGATCTCTGCGAAAAGCTCAGAAGACATTAACAGAATATATTGCTTTCAAGCAAAGCATTAATGTCTTTACAAACACAGCTGAGATGAACATTTTGTGCTCACAGAGTAGCAGAGAGAGCTAACAGAGTAGTAACAAAGAGCATGAACTGAATACTGTAAGTAGGCATGGGCTCAGTTGCTTGAAAAAAATGACATTTTTACACATGATATATGATTAAGTTTTTATAAATGTACACCAAATGGTTTGGATGGATTTTGAAAGTTTTCTTTAGTTGATGTCTGTACAACGCAAGCATTCCAAAATTATGCAGATTGGGTCAAAGTCATGCTGGGTCGTGCAGAAGAGATTAGAGACAATGATAGTTTCTTGGAACAGCAAGTTATAAAAGTCTAACGGAAAAGACACAATAGTCCTGTGTGTAGCCATGGATAATGCACAGGACATGTTCTAAAATGTAATTAAGAGAAAGTAAATAGATGAGCGTTATCTTGTATGAGCATAATCAACACTCACATTCAACAGTCTTGTAAGAATGAAAACACAGGAAAAAGATCATAACAGTATCTGAAGAATAAAAGTGAGGATTACAGTTAAAAAGGAATTAAAAGAATCCGTTGAAAGGATATTGTCTTTAGCTAAGCCTGAGGCTTCCAGAAACATACGGACTAAGGAACAAGCAGCCTGCTAAGGTTTTGGTGGGACCAAGAGGTAATTTAGGGATCATCTGAAAAAAAGCTGATTTCAAAGGAAAAGCTGAATCAATTATTAGCATTGGTGAGGTGAGTAAGGAGGTTCCCAAACTGGAACCTGCCTTTATGAGGTGAGACTGAGGAACTGGTGGGAACACCAGTGGAAGTGGCTTTTTGAAAAGGCTGATACAATGGACAATAATCAGTCACCAGGACCTGATTACAGATTCTTGGGAACTGCAGGGAAATTGCTGATGGTGAAATTACACATCTATTGCATGCAGTAATGTCCTGTTGCTTAGTCACCTTGATTCACATGTGGAATGGAGACTGGAGGAACAGAAAGCAGAAAATCCAACAATCTTTGAAGAAGACATTGGATAAAATAAAGAAATTATAGGCCAAGTCCTGGGCACTGTCAGAGAGTGAGAGGTGAGAGGAATGGGCTCTAGCTGTCCACCCAGCTCACGCAGTGCGAAGGTCTATTCTTACAAAGATTAATTTACATTTTTTAATAGTTCTGTATATAGCTTCCCAAAATCAGAGAGATTAGCCAGGTTTCACTCTCTCGAAACAGGATGCGAGTTCTCCAGAAGACTGACACTTAAAGAGAAAAAGCTATTCAAACTGAGGGTTAAAATACATTCTTTAAAATAAGGAAATCAGTATTTTAAAAGATGATCATAAGTCCATCTTCCAGAAGCAAATGCAATAATTACATTTTCCACTAGATTTGCTTCTTGGAATTTAGAAGTGAGATGATTTTTTTTCCTTAAGTTGTTAGAATTCTACAAACAAACCAATTTTTGTATCATTACATCTTTTATCTTGGCTGCAGATCATGTGTAGATGAAGTATTTCTGCACTTGGTGTCTCCTTATGGACACAGTTAGAAATTCTGCACGTTTAAACAATCAGACTGCTAAGCACTAAGAGTAATCGTTTATATATATTAGCTTTACAGGCTGATACTGTGAAAAATCTGATTTTTTGTATAAAGCAGACTTACACTTGCAATTCAGGTTGCTCCACTTGATTTTGAGCCTATTGAATTCAATTTTACTTGAAAGCCTGGGAAAGTCTTTTGTCTGATTTAAATGTAGCTTGCTCATTCAGCAGGTTTATCTGAATATTACCAGCTATGCTTATTACTTTTGGAGGCTTCAGAGTTGGTTTGATAGTAGAATAATACAAGAAAAATCAGTTTTCAGCAACAATAATATTCAGATCCACCTGAAAAAATCACATATTTTCAATGTATGTCCTCTTTTTTAGAGTTCAAGCTCTTTCTGTGGTGCCAGGAAGTTAAAGAATTAAAGAACTATCAAAATATTGATAATTATATGTGTATCTCTTTTCTGTCTGTCTTTTTTTTTTAATTATTATTTATAAGGTTACTCTCTAAGGATGACAGATAGATCATTTTTATGTGTTTTGTTTGTTTGTTTGTTTTTTGTTTTAATTAAACACCACTAAAAGAACAGTAAGATGTGTTTGGGTTTTGTTGTATTAGTCTTATGATCAAAAAACCCAGAAAAATCCTACCAAGAAAGGTTTATTGTTTCTGCTATCTTTCAGATTCGACTGACTTGGCAAAATGTGCACAGGCAGACTATCTGCCTCTCAGTCAGCTGCAAATTTAACCATTAGTGGGGTGATCAGCTTGGTGTTTACTTGAATACTCAGGAGCAGAACAGCAAGAGTTTTTTAAATGTCCTTTTCTGTCCAACTGATGGACAGTTGAGAAACCGCCTTTCCTTTTAACATCTGGTCTCTAATGTTTGCAAAAGTAGAATGGGAATGAAAGAGCAGCTATTTCTACTGATTAAAATTAGGTTTGAACTATATGGTTACATATTGGAGAAGAAAGTGACAGATGGGGTCAGGTGTGTCAAAATGTAATTAGGCAGCTGGCTACATAAAGCCATAAAGTGAGTCTGCAAAAGACCTGCACTTATATAAAAAAAAAAAAAAGGGTAAGCAAGTGTAAATGCTGTGATTGTGGGATTCAGTCTGGCTGCATTCCCTGCTCTGAGGAAGGAACGCACAGGTTTCACCTTTCTGCCTATGCCAGTATGGCGCCTGACCAACTTTCTTTAAATGTGTCAGTTTAACACTAAACATAAAGGTACAATCCATTCAAATCCCTCCCCATATACATAAGGATTTTTTTTATTGGTAGGTACATGGTAAATATCAGATAGACCAGAGAAAATAAATTAAACTGGTAATCCACAATAACTACAAAATTAAAGATGAAAACCAAACTTACAGGTACTCAGATGATGGAGTCCAAAGAGTAAAAAATTAATAATTGACAAGTGTTTTTCTTTCTGCTTACTCCAAAAAGAAACCTAGATCACAGGCAACATATTCACAAAAAGGCAAATCCTCAGCCCAGCTCACACAACTGAGTACAGTGCTCACGCTGAGTTCATGCTGCCCTGTAAAAACTTCCCTGGCCTGTGTGAATGTCTTAAAGCAAAGAATCCCGCTATAGCTAATAAAACAGTTCACCTAGTATTTATAAAGTTGAATTACTACCTTTCCTGTGGAAATGGGTACTTGGTGCCTGTGGGGTAATGAGGAGAAGAGATGTGAGCTCACTCTCATTTCTGCTTAACAAATTCTAGGTGATTCCCCCTTGTTTAACATGGGTAGGGGCAAACCATTCAGGTGCAGCTTCTTCAAACTCTTACAGTCACACTGTGAAAACAGATGGAGGTAGTAGTCCAGTGTGTTACAGGAGATTTGGTTTCTAGACATAGCCTCTGATTTGCTGCCATATTAAATGCAGGGCATAGACATGCCCAGAGCAGTTATGCTACAACTTGCGTGAAAGATAGTCTTATGTTCAGCTGCCCCAAGATCTAAAATTTGCGTTTGGAAACAATTACGGGAGAAAGTTAACAGTATAACAATATGAGGCTGGTGCCTGCTTTGGTTGGGTGGCACACTGGGTGTGCAGCCCGGGCACTGCCACCTCCATACCTATGGAACCAGTACACAGGATGCGGCCGCCCTGCAGAGGTGAGGCTCCCGTACCTCCTTGTCCCCAGCTCAACCGGTAATGAGGCTGAGTGCGTATTCCCAGCAGGCATGTGCACAAACATGTATATAGCATATAGCATATATATACCTAAATACGTGGCCAGCCACACAGGTCAACACAAACAGACATACTCAGCACTCACACAACACAACACAAACAGTGCCAATGGCCTCGTCCTGCTCCTCTCTCTGTCTGGGCAGGATGAAAACCCGTTAGTGAAAAATACATACTTGCAAATACATATATATGTATATATAGGCTGAGTTTAAACACCTGATCTGCCCAGTAATTGGCCCCTGGATCCCCCTGGTTCAGCCTGGAGGAGAAGTGGCTTCAGGAAGACCTCACAGCAGCCCCCCAGTACTTATCAAGAAACAGGAGCCAGAATCTTCACAGGGATAAGACACAATGAGCATAAATTGAAACAAGAGAGGTTTAGATTAGACATTAGGAAAAGCTTTTTCAACCATGAGGACAAGCAGGCAGTGGGACAGGCTGTGCAGTCTCCATCCTTGAAGGTTTTCAAGACCCAACCAGATAAAGCCCTGAGCAGCCTGGTTTGAGCTCAGAGGTAACCCTGCTTGGAGCAGGGGGCTGTGCTAGAGGCTTCCTGAGGCCCCTTCCAGCCTGAATCATCACCGTGTCATCCTGTGATCCCGTGCCAGTTGACATGCTGGATTGACTCTGGTTTTAGTCTTACAACTCCTCCCCTTCCAGCTGCATGTTTGCACACATCCAGGGGATTGCCAAATCATTCCTTCAGCAGGCTGAGCTGTGACTGATGACCCATCCCCATCCCTGTTCACTGTATGGATGAGGTGTGGTCAAGGCAATGGGCTCTGAGGCCTCCACGGGGTGCATGAGGCAGGACGCAGTACTGGCACCCCAGCACTCCCACCACAGGCAGGGTAGGTTAAGCCAGATGTAGAGGAACAAGGGTGCTACGCAATGGGAAGAGGGAAGAAATGTGATAAAATGCCATATTTGTACTGAGAAACCAGTGTAGCTGCCAATTGGTCTCCAGACAAGAAACCTCTGGAGGGAGGAGGAAAGCTGGAGGCAACATACTCTTGTGCCAGGGAAGTCTGTAGGTAGGAGGTGTTTTCAAAATGGCACTCTTGCATGCTAAATCATCGTGGAGCAATCCCTGAGGAGATCCTGGGTGCTGAAATGCCAAGTGTGAGCTATGGCACTGACCAGAGCCATGCTCTGTATTTCTAAGATGTTTTATTTGATTATCTTCAAAATTCAACCAGCTCCTGGGAAAACAAAGTCACAGTCATAGAGTGACACAGTTACTCTTATAAAAGAATTTTTTTTTTTTTTAAAATATAGAGGGAATCTAATGAAAAATACTGAAAAGGAAGCAGAAAAAGAAAATCAAGCTCAGAACATGAATCACCTTTCAACCCCAACTTTATAATCATTACTATAATTAAAGCCTCATAATTTAAGCTATGCTTCACTCAACAGAAAATTGATGCCTCTCATGTTTTAATGGGAATTTTAATGTATTCCAATAATCTGTTTTGTATAAATTAAGTTTCTAGGGTAAAATAATCCTTCTGAAGCCTACATTTGTTTGGATTTTCTTTCACACTACAACAAGTTTCGTTCTAAAAGTGGCTAATGCTCCCACAATTTGGAAACAAGGCAATGACTTATTGTCTGTGGTATTAATTAAATAAGAAACACACTGACAACACAAGTCTTATCAAAAAGGGGAAAAAAAAGAATGCTTTTTAACACTAATCCCCAGCACTTGTAGCTTATGCTTGAAGAACAGTCGATTTTTTAGTCTAAACCCCTTTACCATCCATGCTCAAAAATCTTTTATTTTCCCCTATGTATATTTGAGTCAAGGCTTGTTTATCTGGTGTGCAGAGAGGAGCAGCAGTCTCTGGCTTGTGGCTGAGAATACCAAGTTGCCATGAGTGCCTCTGATGTTGTCCGTACCCATTGGAGAGAAAAATGTTAGGAGTACAACTGCTGTTGCTGCAGTCCAGCCACAGCAGGAAAGCAAACAGTAAGACCTGCAGAGAAGGTGGAGACGATGGGTTTGCAATATCCTGCAGTAAACGCTGGGTAGTTTACCCTTCTTACATCACAGAAACATCCTTGTAGGCTGTTCACTTGGGTCCCAGGCAGCTCACCCTGCAGTGTGGACTGAGACCTGGAGCTTCCATTGTATAAACAAATACTATATTTGCCTATATCAAATCCAGTTTTGATAACTATTTAAGCTTTCTCAAAAATTTTGGGAAGTCATACTTGCCTGCCTAGCTATCTCATACAACACAAGGCAACTACCTCCTTAAACACCACTTTGTGCATTGTCTCTTCTTTCTCTCCTCTAAATCTGAGCGCGTTGTTAGCAATCAGTAACTGACCCCTGAGTGTCAGAGGCTTCCTGCAAAGGCCTATGGTATCCGTGGTTTTAAGAAATACGCCATGTCCTGTCTGAAAACATACCGAAGATATCGACAGAGATCCAAGAGGAGAAAAATAAGAGGTCACCAAATCAAGGCAGAGAGAGAGTAAAAAATGAAGGACATGTTTTTAAAAAAAAAAAAAAATTTCAACAGCAAGGTTGGTAATATAGGGCAGAAATTGGTTGTCCAAATCTAAGTGTCAAATGAGATAAGACTCGCTGCAGTATACAAGATATGCACAAGGTAGAGATGACACACGATTTTCGAGATAACCATGACCTTCTAGAGAGGTATCCAGAGGAGAGGTGGAATATCCCAGGGCAGTGGAATGGCACTAGAGTCCTACATTTGGGAAAATGAGTTGAGTCCCTTTACTCTGAGTCTGAATAGCTGCTTGCCTTTCTCCCAAGCTTGAAGGCCCCTCCCAAGGGTACGACTTGTGATGAATTAACATTCAGTACATGACTACTGGAACAGGCTCTTCATGGAATTTAGTCACTGCCCAACCTCATTTAGGCACCTCTGTGAAACTGAGGCACCTAGCAGTTTGCCTGGGGTAATGATAGGCAAATGCAAAAAGAACATAGGAAAGTTTCAGATAAAAAGAGCATGTGTGTGTCCACTGAAAGGAGATTATAGAATGGAAACTTAGAAGACATCTGGATTTAGAACTCCTTTGCACTTGGAAAACCTTTAGGCACCTGAGTCTTCTTTTAGAACTGCTCTCTGAGCAACATTTGTGTGTCATTTAAAAGTGTGGACCCTGATCCCACACTTAAATGTCAGGACTTAGGCAAAATCTTCAGTGAAGATTCAGTCTCAGTGTGAACATCTGCACCTGCTAACAGCAGCCAGTTAATGTTCAAGGTCTTCTGACTGGTACTTAACAAACTCTTTGTGGAATTCTTTTCTAATATGTAATAAAAAAATTATGGCTAGAAATGCATATGTCTTCCCAGAAATTGCCAACTCCCAACATCATCCTTTAGTCTTTCTATGGCTCATACATGATTGCTGCAGCTCTTCTTGTGGAAGAAAACGATAATCCTTCCAGTCCCAGGAAGCTCTCTTCTCTTTAAATACCTACGGTATTTAAATACCGTAGGTATTTAAAGAGAAGATCTTGGGTTTTAGCCACAAAAATGTACAGCTACAAAACCCCATGTCAAAAAATCCATCATTTTGCAGAAGAAAAAAGATCTCAGTTATCCCCCATAAAAACCACAGAAAGGCTTTGAGAAGTTTGGAGTGTAAGAAAGAAGGAAGCAGGGAAACAGGTGAAATGATACAGGGTAGAAAGGAAAACTGATTTGCTGAATAGTTTGTTTGGCTCCTCTGATTCTAATTTCCTTTCTTGAGAGTTTTGTCGTTCTACATTTTTTGAAATAAAGAAATCCCTGACATTCTGAAGTATAGCAAGATTATAAAAACCTATCTAGTAGAGCCAACTGAGAGTAACTGTCTAGCTCTTCATCTTTATGAGGGAAATTTTATACCCAGCACCAGTAATACTGAAGAGGTAACACCTATATTTAACAGAAACAGGAGACATATATATCTCTTCTAAGAGTTACTGCCAAATGTAGCATATTGTAGGACTCAGCTGTCACTAAGCCTGAGGGACTTGAGCTTTTTCATAATAAAATCTGCCTGCAAATTCTCTGTAGACAAGCAAGCCTACTACTTCTTTACTTGCAGATTGCTGTTTTAGTCATTTAAAGTTTCCTTAATTGGATTCTCAAGCCTGTTTGTAAATACATTCAGTTTGAAATATGGCTTTAGCTAACATGCTACACATCAGGTCATAATCAATGGCAAAAGGACAGTTTTTCTTTTTTTTTTTTTTCTTTCCAGTCATGCTAATAGCTTAGGGACATCGTTTGAGAAAAATATTACAAACCAGATCCTCAGCTGAGGTAAACTGCCTTTGGCTGTCACCGAGTTATGTCTTTTTCCATCAGTTAAGACTCTCATTTTAGACTGTTAAATGTGTCCAAGCTAGGAACTACTTTGATTTCGATAGCTCAAGAAGCAGTTAAAAATAAAATTTCCTACCCTCTTATACTACTTATTTTGCCTTTTCCAATTTTAGCTCACTTTTGGACAAAAAACCTGTGCTCAATAACTTGGTTTTACTTCTCACATATCAGGAGAAAATGAATGGGCTTATAAGTGTAACTGTATTAGTAAGCATCTTGATCCCATGCATTTATTTCCCAAGCTGGTACAAGATGGTAAAACACAACTAACCACAATGACTAGAAGAAACAGTGACCCGCAAATGCACTGGGAGTTACTCAGGCAAACACAGCATTTTCCTACAGAGTTGCCAAAAATACAGAAATCATCCCCAAGGGTAAGAATAATACAGAACATCTGTCTGGTGTTGTAACATCTCAGTAATGAATGGTATGACACAAAACAATTTTAGTACTTTGGGAAAATAAAAAGGTAGCCTCAAAACCTCATGCCAGTGCTTTGCTATGTTCCTTTTTTTCTGCAATAGGGAAATGGAACCTTTGATAAAAAGACATAGCATCACTTACACAAAGCACGATAGTAACACAAAGCAGTTGTATAATGAATGCAAAAATGAAGTCTAAATACCTGTTTTTTCTCATTATTCAAGGTATGTAAAACTAATCCATATGATTTTTTTTAAGATTGTTGAGTAGTGAATTTGCTTGCAAATGTCTATGATTGAGGTGGCCATCCTCCTAAACTTACCACCTGATTTTCCCATATTCATGTGGCTGAATCTTTCTTCTTCAAGATCCCCTTATCAGATTCCCTGCATCTTTCTGAACCCCTTTTCTCCCCATGGCATGACACCTGCCAATGCAAGCCCTTGAACTCATCCATTGAACAAATCACAAAATAAATCAAATATTAAAATGATCTCTCTTCTTTTGCATAAAAAGTCATGTACTTTTTATTCACAGAGCTTATAGCAAAAAAATCTCCATATTTTTGGTAGCTTGTATTGTCATCTAAATTAAATAATAATACTGTGTTTTCCACAATAGATTTTCCAAAATATAATGCAGACCACCTATTTGAATACCTCTTCTTTCTATTCTTTCTCCCAGTTGCCTACCATCCTTAGGTTGCATTATCATAAAATGTTAACACAGTTACCTTTTTAAAAATGAGATCTAAAATAAGATTAAATTGGTCTGTGTCTTTGTGATTGACCATATTTGTCTTAAGAACATTTGAATGATTGAACTTGCATATGAGAATATGATTTATGGGATCAAGTACTGTCCAATATTTTGGTACATTGGGACTCATGGCAATTCTACGTATAACTCAAAGATATATAAGGCCTAGAGAGTTGAACAGTGAATTAAAGCCTGGAACACTAATATCTTGTGTACTGCACACAATAGTTATGCAAGAGAAGGCATTTTCTTATGTTATTCTGTTCACCTCTTCTCCCAAGGGGAGATGAAGAGCTGTAGGAAGAACATCTATCATGGAGCAAACTCCAGGTACGCGATCAGCAGATGCTGGAGAAGGTTTCTCAGCATCTGCACACTTCCTCCTTGGTGATTAGATATACAGTTACTGTGAGCCTGCCTTTCTATTTGAAGGCAGTTAGTATTAACACTCACAGGTCTAGATATACCCGTATATTACTCATGGTGTGACCTGGATTTTGCCAGTCATTCCCAAATGCAATAATTCTTGGTGTGTTGTGCAAGAGATATGAGGAGGTTTAGAGGATTATTAAAATGCTACTCTTAGGCTATACTAAGGATTTGCAGCTCTTTAAAAACCTGTCAATAAAATGTGTATTGTAACAGTAACACTGAGTCAAAGACAGAAGAACTTTATAACAATCACATCTCAGTCCCTAGGTGTGAACAGCTGAGCAATCACACAAGTCCTCAAAAAATTTTAAGTACAGACAGCAGTGCTTGTAGAGGGATCAAATCTCTATGCTAATGCACCTTCAGAAAGCTGATCCAAAGTTACAATGTGAGTGTGAAGTACTTCACTGCACAATGCACTGGGAATTCATTGGGAACTTAATAATGATCTGTGTGTGAATTAATTTCACTTGCACCTTGCTTATATAGTATTATTAACAGAGCTGTATAAAATTACTGAATGTGTGAGTTACACATTAAAATAGCTTTTAGGAAGAGGTACATCAATTTACTATTACTGGTAAATTTGGATTAGTCAGAAATTAAGAAGATTTGATATAGACAAGATGAAACTGGCAAGAAAAAGTGCGATTAGTGATACCGATCATTTGAAGTAAGAATGCAGCTTCAGTAACGACAAAATTATGACTTCCTACATTTCATAGAACATACATCTGACTCACGAAGACTCACTCATAAGTCAGGTGAATTTAAGTTGCAAATTTAACACCTAATTAATGCACTTTAAAATAATGAGTTCTCCATGGCAAACATGATCAGGCAATAAAAAAATTTTTGAACTGGAAGAAGCATATATAAGTAAATGTAAAAGCCAAGACCCCTCAAAAGATTAAAAGTTATTAAAAGTTATTAATTCCTACTCATGTGACTTCTGCTAAGCTGTTTTCCACTTTTGTAAATGCATATGCAAATAGACATTATGTACCCAGGTTTTCAACACAGAAATTTCTCAAGCACAAGTTGCCCTTGTTTAAATGTTCTTGTCCAGACTAAACACTTATTTTATCCTGAGCTCTATAAAACTTGGGATAGTACAATGGGAAACCTGCTCATCGATATTCATCAGCTACTGCCTCTGAGCCACCAGAGCCTGCCTACCAGGTTGCTCCTTGGAGAGAACATACTTCCCTGTTTTTCTAATTATGGATCACTCATTCAGCACATGGGAAACCTGGGTTAAATCCACTCTTTTGCATTAGGCTTTATGTCCCAGACAGGTTTCACGAACATTTTGAGTTACTCTTCCCAGTGACTGTGGCTAAATCCTAGCCACAGGAAACAACTGGCCAAGTCCTACATGGAAAACCAGAAAAGAACTGAAATCTAAGGACTGAAATGGAGGATGCTGACTGAGCTGAGTTCTAGGAGGTGCTGGTATCTGCAAGGGTATGTGGCAGGGGAAGGACACGTAGATACCAGATATGTGAGGAAATTTGGTTTGTGAGTGTATATGGTTAATGGCTATTCACCATTAAAAAAATAAGGAAAAAAAAAAAAGTAGTATATTGAACACCAGATACACAAACAAATAGGAGAAAATGGAGACAACACCAAAGGCAGAGCTCTCAGGTCAGCATCTGATGGGCTGTTGGAGGAACTGCTCAAAGCATTGGGGAGGTTCAGCCACAGCTGTGTAACTGATGAGGAGGTGGAACAAGAGCTACAAGACTCTTGGGAAACTGATTATGGCATGTTTTAAGGGGAATGGCCAAAGGCAGGGAAAGGGGGGACTCAAGGGATGAACAAGCATGGGAAAATGAAGATAAGGGGAAAAAAGAGGCCAGTGGCATGTAATCTAGTCAACAGCAGCTTGTCTGACTGAGCCCTGCACCTGTTCCCCACAGTCTGTCCTTTTTATTATTAAGATCTGTCCGTAACCTCACTCTCTGTTGTGTGTGTTTGTGGATGGAGAGAGAGTGAGAGGTGTGTGCGTCTTGCTGGTGAGATTTGGTCCTGGTCAGCCAGAAAGAAGAAACAGGACCAGCCTGCCTGTGCTCATGGTTATGTGAGGGCTGTTTGTGTCTGCATGGCGCTGGCAAAGACATGGCTCTCTGCCTGTGCTGGCCCGGGTGTGTGTGCATGCGTATGTGTGGTGTGTGCATTGGCATCTCTGGGGTAGACACTCAGCCTTGCTACTGGCTGCGGCTCCAAAGGGTGACGGCCACAAACTGTCCAAGAGGACAAATCTGCTATATCTGGCTTCCCTTAGCATTATCTACCTCCCTTATTTAGTTTTAAGATAGGTGACCCTTCATACTCAGCCAGTTATTCCCACCTCTCCATTGCTTCTGCAATTATGTCAATGTAATTTGTAAAAAACTTATGATGAACTTGGTAAGAGAATTATTCTGACAAATGCTTTATGTTTTGGAGGGGAGACTATATCATTACAATATCAGGTCCTTTGATGATTCACTGGTGGAGAAAACAGCTATACCAGGATAATTTTAGGGGTGGCAGTCTAAGTTAAACTAATGTGAAAAGTTTTGAAACAGGGCCTCAATTTTTTTGTTTTCTCTGACTGACCCCACAGTTGAGATGGATAGTTACCAGAAAGTCACTCTCCTTTTATGCTTTCAGAAGATCTCACTTACTTATTTAAGTAAATGAAGGAGATTAAATATGCAGTTCTCTGAAGATCCTGTTCTGTCATTAGCCAGCAAGTGTCATTACCTGTTATGTGCAGTAAACATCTTCATTAAGTGAAGCAGAGTGCACAGAATATCTCTGACATTTTGAAACAAGCAACTAAAAGGGAAGTCTTGGTTTCATGTCAAGTGCCACAAACATCCAAATATCCTGGTTGCATGGGAGATGTAGCTACTTAACTCACTGAGACATTCACAGAGGCTGTAACTATAAAGCTTTCACCCGTAAGAGCTGTATGTGTTTGTATGACAACTGAGAGCTGCTCTAAGTGATGAAAAGGGATGCAAAATACAATTCTGAAGCACAAGACTCTATACAACTATTATGCCAGCTGATGCCATGCATCATATGCATGGTAAGACTCAACAAAAATAGGGTAAAATAAGCCAAAGCCACGCTACCCCTCTGGTGTACGATCCTAAAATAAAGAATACTGGGCCACACTAAGGTGACTAGTGCAACCATGTATGCTGTAGAAGGCATCTAAATGATAACAAGGAGAGGCTATTCTGAACTATACAGCTTGAGCTGCGAACTAATAACACACGGGTCTGGTAAGAAGAGGGGTTTTCTTCAGAAGGGTTTAATCTGCCTGAGTGTTGACCTCCATATTTCAGCTCATCCCAAAAGAGATGTCACTAACAGGTAGATAAATAGCAGTCTTAAGTGCCTATTTTTATCCGTTAGATATAAAGGACCCTAGTGTGATTACCTCAGATATGGATGTCCTGTTGAAATTTTCTAAAGTTAAGGAAGTGCTCTGTAGAACATGACAAAGCAGAGGGGAGTGTGCCTGAACCCAAAGGTTTAGAAGTTCCCCCTCTGGGGAGTCCTGAGGGAAATAGAACATTGGTGATGATTGTCTCAGTTGAAATAGGAGGTTAGGAGTGAACGACAGTGATGGAGGAGACCATATGGATTTCTCCAGGTGCAGCCATTCCCAGGACACTGCAGAGTGCACCACTCTTACAGCAGGTGTAAATTCATTTTCTTCTTGCCCATTGGTAGAAAGAATGGGAAAGTCAGAAAAGGAGGCTTTCCAAATAGCCTGTGCAGAATTAGCAGGACAGAGCCTGACAATGGTCTGCATGTTAAGGGAAAGCCTCCTAGTGCATGGGATTTGCTACTGAAAGAATAGACCATTCCCAGCAGTAGAGCCAAGGACTGTGGATGTGGGTGGGACATTTGGATTTATTAACTTTTAAAACATGCACACAAAGTGAAGGGGTGACAGGGATCACCCTTTTCTATGTGAATATATGGCAAGGTTTCAGATCCTCACCAGTACGAGCAGGGCACGACAAAGAAGGGCTGCCCACTAGGTGGTTTTTAAGCACTGGCTGTAGACAAGTTGACCACATCCATGCAGCACAGCTTTACCTTGTGGCAAGTCCTTCTCCTGATGGACTGTCCACAAAGTCATGAGGAGAGACACTAAGAAGAAAGATTCTTCATAGCAGATATTATAGAGTCCTGATGTGGCATTAAAGTAAGAGAGAAAGAGAAATGGCATGGAAAAAAGGGACTGAAACATAGTCACGAGTAAGAAGTACCACAGTGATGCTTCAAAGGTAACACAGTGAACTCTGATAGGGTGTAGAAAGGAACAGAAGTGTGTATGAAGGAATGAGATTAAAATGTAAGATGTGGAGAAGTTTGATCATATGGACACTGGGATCAATACTTGCAATGTTTTATATTATGTGTTATAGCTCTGTGTTTTTAACATTCATGGTTGCAAACAGGAATGCTGCTCAGCCAGAAGGAGACATTGTTCCACTGGGAATAATGAAAAAGTGCACAGACTCACCAGGAAGGTGTATCAGATATATAGCAGTACTGTTTCTTAGTGGCTAAGAAGTTTGGTGACACTGTTGAAATTTATTTCAGCAGTTATTTAGAAGTCATTTCAGGACAGAAGAGACAAGTTTTATTTAAGGAAAGAATTAACATATTTCATTGAAAGCCAACATTTTCCAATAAACATATGAATGAATCAAATATGAGTTAATAAATTACATGATATTCAGAAGGACTGGACATCTGAATTAAGAAAAAGGTGACATGAATACCAAACATAGAAATAATTAGAGTCCCATGTGTGAATTTGCAGGAGTAAACCCAGTGAATGTTAAGTGCTTAAATTTGAGCAGGTAAACGTGTGAAAGCTTTCACTGACGTCTGGATCAATGATTGACTTGGCCAGGTAGATCATGTCATGGGCACTGCTCAGGGCCATGGGGCAGGAAGAGGAGCTCTGCCAGCACCCACCTTTCTCAGAGCCACTCAGAGCTCCCAGGGGACTATGTTGAATTTTAATTGCCCAGGGCAAGATGCAAAGGTTTAAAGATTAGAGCTTACACTCAAGAAAGGCGTAAGAAGAGCATAAACCTGCCTAGGTCCACTGATGTACGGGAGATGAGGATCTGGCCCACTATTTTCATACTGATGTCTGTGTGCGTCTAATTCTTTTGTTTATATTTTATCTGCCTCATAGCAACATAAAGAAACCAATATTGTTTTATTTTTTCACATAAATAATGTCTTCTTAGTCTTTATATAGAGACTAACTTGAACATTATCTTTTTTAGATGTAGAAAATAATAGTACTCTCGAGCCTCTTTTCATCTTAAACCAGCAGATTAAGCATAAGTATACAATGCAACATTTCTATATTCCCCTCTGCTTCCAAAAAACAGTGTGTTTGACCATTTTATTTCTATTCCTTATACTGTGTTAGCAATCTTTTTTTATAAAAATCCCATCTCTATTCCTTACAGAAGTTTTAAAGTCATTTCACAGATGAGTGGAACCCTAAACAGAGCTATCTTAGTGTAATGAAGCAGAAAACGATTGCTCCTTAACAAGACTGGTATATAGTGACAAACAGCTCATAAAAATCCCATCTGCCACAAAATACTTCTATTTTAGTTGCTTTCAAAACTAAATGCTATGTTTCCTGTTTCTTTTCAGAAAGAAAAGTGGATATAAAAAGCCTAACCCATCAAATTGTCCTTTGACAAAAAAGAAAGAAAGAAAAAAAACAGCCACAAAATAATCATCTTATAATACACTGGCACTAACCGTTCCAAACACCACAAAGGTGTAATGTCACTTTTGGATGCATTTATAGTACATAGATTTTTTTTAAAGCAAAAAGGAAAAGCTAACCACTTGTACTATAAAGAAAAATTTCTGATGATTTAACAGCTGAGGACTACATATAAAAACAATCTGTGCTGATTTTTTATTGTAAAAATAGTCCTTTAGTAACTGCAATCAAATAGAAGGTAATTATCTGTAACTTGGTCAGCAGTTATCCTGTTTAAATGATTGGTAACTAGTTCTGGATGGTGAAGTCTTTTTCCCACCCTTAGGCAGAATAAGGCCTACTGACTAATGTTCTCCATAGTATTTATGGGAATTCTTCATCAGAAAAGATTGTAAAGTCTCCCTGTTTTCCAAACAGTATCATGAATTGCTGCAGTTCACTTGGATTTGCTGTTAATGTGCTGTAACAAATATGCTTTGCTTTGAGCATTGCTCCTTTCTGTCAGATGGGACCAGAATCACTTCTTGTGTCCAGTCTTGCCCAAGGACATTATGCTTTAGTTTTAAAAAGATAGTAAGTCACCTGTCTCTCTGCAGTAAGACACGCTGCATCCTCTGAGTAGCAATGAAACTTTTTTGTGATGCTAATATACAGGCTACTATGCACAACTATAAGTCCCTGAATAGTGATCATTCTTACTTGAATGGAGATTCCTATCTGTTCTTCAACCTTACGGAAAAAGAAATAATTGCTTAGCCAGGCCCTCCCTATATTTAGACATAAACAAATGCTGTTGTCTTCAAATCCACTGTTTTTAGTGTGTCTTGGTGATTAATGCTTTTTCTGGAAGATTAAAAATTTATCTGGCTAANCTCCATCCCAGCCAAAACCAGGACAGGAATCAATTTTTTGAGCAATAGTATCACCTTTTCCAGTGATATAATTTCACACTAAATGCATGAAGACCTCGATAAGCAAGTCAAGGTACAGAGTTCAAAGCTAACTTCTAATTCTTTGCTCAAGACTTGGCTAGTTGTCGGCTTAGGAGTTGCCCTAGCAGCGGCACAGACCGCCAAGGAGATAAGCCATTGAGATACTTAACTAAAGAGAGGGAAAAATCAATAGCATACATTTCAGCTGTTGCAAATGCAGCAGAAATTATCATAATTTGTTTATAACAGCAATGCATGCCACGTCTTATCCACAGACAAGAACCATCATATTAAAGAAAAGTTGTCAGATGGCATTCAAAGGATCAAAGTGCCTGTTGCAATCTTATTTCAGCAATAAATGTTAGCTGCAAAATCTTATAGCATATGATACTCGCAGATGCTTTCCTACTCACTGAACTAATTTTTCAACAAAGTTGACTGTAGCTTGTTTTAAGGTGTGTAGAAGAGACATACCTAGAAGGCTTCTTTTGCACTACCTAACAGATGTGGAAGTGACATGATGGCAAGAGCATCTCTGAGGGTACCTAGAGGTTGTTCAATAGAGTGCCCTGAGGCTAGGAGGAGCAGAAAGCACTAGAGGGATGAGGCAAAGTGTACTTGATTTCCACAGGTGTAAATCTAATCCGTGGCAGTGAAGTTGCTGTAGATTCGTAGAGGTGTAAAAGGGCAGAGTTTGGCCTGTGCTTTTCATCTTGCTAAATCTGATCTGCTGCCCTTGATGAGAAGAATTGGGAAGTGCTGGCACGGGCCCGCTGGGCTGTGCCGCAGCCTCTTTTCTCCCCATCCAGCTCTCACACCATGCCCTCATCCTTCCAGCAAAAAGTGCAGCTGCAATTTGCCTTGCATAAAAAAGAAACAAAGAGTAAAGGAAGAAAATTTGTCCTGTAAAGAGGGCTCAGTGAAAATTTGCAAGCAATTTTGAAATTTGAAAACACAGTGGCGCTGTTTTTCTGGACGAGGGCATTGCTGTCAGTATGTGATCTCATGCTCTGCCAAAGCAGTATAAGAAGTTAAGTTTGAAATATCTTCCCCTTTCTTGCTTCCCCACCATTTTGTCAGCTTTTATGGAAGCTTAGACGAACCTGGCCTGACAGCAAGACTGGAGTATTGCCTGTATACACACATGCACCACGGGTAAACTGTGAGTAATTCAGATTATCACGCAGTATTCTGAGTCTACATTGATTGCTCCTTAGCTTTTATATCATTATCATGCAGAGACTTCAAATTCAATTGTGCTGGGGGCTATACAAAGGAAGAAGCACTGCTACTTAGTGAATTCAAAACTGGTAATTGTGAAACACATTGCTAATAACATCGAGTAACTAATAAAGCCAGCTCCTTGGCTTTTATTAGGAACCTTTCATGATGAAAGCGTAGAGAGTCACCTTTGAGTGGACTGTAGGAGCTGGTGTTCCCTCGTGCAAAGACCATCGGGAGGCACAAGGACGTAAATTTTAATTATTTCCAAGAATGGTTTCAGGGCAGCTGTGACTGCCTAGGCAACTAGTAGCATCCTAATTTACCCACAGTTTAATTAGAAAACTATTTTGGCCTTTAATGAGGATGAGCCTGTATTAGTGTGCAGAAATGAGTCTCAAATCCAGCTGATAATTTATTGTTGTACCACATATTTAGGTTCCTAACTGTTTAAATGGATAATTAAAGAACTAAATAGGTGCTAGGTATTTAAATGTTTTATTGGATCTGGACCTGACCCTTATGAGTTTTTATGCAAAACTCAACAATGCTAAGTAATTTACATTGGTTTATTATTTCTTTCTTCTGGATTTGAGCTAGCTGTGTAAGATGGTGTGAATAGCTCAAAAGGCATTTTAGAAGCTAGCATGGTAAAAAAGAAGTGTCCCTGTACCAACAGCATTATGTTCTAGTTTCAATCCAAACAGCTTGATGCCATAATTCTAAAGGGACGTCAATGGCTGTTTAACTCAAGAGTGGCAAGACCAGAGATAAGTTATTTAATGTAAGAACAGAACAAGCATTCATCTAAGGCTGTATTCCATCTGACGTCTGCTGCAGCAGGTGCTTAGGGAAAAATCAAAAGATCAGTACAAGCATAAAATGACACTTCCATGAGTAGAACTTTCTTTCAACGCCTGCAATCAGAACTATCAAATTCTGCAAAGGCTTATCTTTTATTATTTGTGATTTAATCTGGCTGGAAATTTATTTTTTTCCCCTGAGGGAATTTTTTTAGCAAAAAATCTCCACTCAGCCATTAAGAGGTAATGGTTTTCTTTATTTTAGCTTAATCTATGAAATTATTCATTTTTCTTTATTTTTAGCATTTTATAAATTTTGACAGATGGGAACTATCACCACTTTCTGACAGTTTTTCTGTTGGAAAGAGGTCAAATCATTGCTTTGGTTTGCTTTCTCTTTTCCTTCTTAATTTTTCTATCAGATGGCATGATAAAAGACATGCATTCATCAAAGACTCCAAAACCTAAAATGAAAAATAAAACCCCCCAAAATTGAAAAATGTCAGCTTTGTTTGAATCAGGCTTTCTAATTCCATTTGTAACAATAAAAATATTTTTTTTAAAGGCCAGCTATAATAAACTTGAATGTGATATACACGGCAGAACTGGCAACAGCTATTGAAGATGCTGAGTGTTAAGGATGTGAAGGGAGCAGCCGAATCCAGTAGACTCCAGGACACGGCGGTTGTTCCCTCCTGGCCACTGCAGCCCAGCAGGGCACAGTCTCAGTGCCCGAGGGTGTCTCCATCCCAGTCCCAGGGATGTGGCTGCTGCTGTCCCCATGCGCAGGTCCAGCCAGTAGCAGAGCTGAGAGAGACTTGTGCACACACATGCACACTAATGCAGCTGGCCATGCAGACTGTCACTGTCTTTAGCAACATGCGCTTGTAACACTATGAAAACTCACATGAAACGTTAAGCGCAGAGATCCATGTCCTGTTCCTCCCGTCTGGCTGATCAGGATTGAAGTTTGTTGCTGAAAACAAGCCCCTCCCACACAGTCTCTAGGTTCACAAGCACATCCAGAGTGACAGATACCGCGAATGTCAGTACAGTTTCTAATTCTGTGTAATGCCCGTGCCCAGACCCTGGGCCCCCTCTCCCTGTATGGATGTCTGCCCCTGCTCACCAGCTAGTCCAGTTTGATGTTTGCCCACAGACACATGTGTGTGCTCCCATCCTCATCTCACAAGCAGTGCCTCCGTCATGGATCCCTCAGATATTAGCACGAGCTCTCAGGTTGCCTAACGTCTATACCCAGACCCCAGGTTCCCCTGCCTACCACCTGGAGTCTTTCCAGATGGAGGACTAGCTCCTACTCATGAGCTAGTCCAGCTCAAAGTTAGTGAATTACACATACATACTTGAATGAATACCATTGAATTCAATGCAGATATTCATGTGGAATTCACTAGGGAAATGCAAACACACCACATGTCTCTGGTTTCTGGCAACCAGCCCTGTCCTGCACCCTGGTCCCTCTGGTTGCTGGCACTGAGATCTATGGGCACTGTGACCTTTTCTCCGGTTGCTGGCACTTAAACTGCAGCAAACACACATAGAATAGAGACTGAATTACACAGAAAAAAAAAAAAAAAAAAAAATTGAGTAGGATTTAGTAGCAAGGTAGGACAGGCTGTAACAGTTAGGTGCCGGGCTCAGTCAGACAAGTGCACTGGCCAGCTTACATCTGTCTGACCCCTTTTATTACCCCCTCTCCTCCATTTTCCCATGTTTGCTTCTCTATTATCTGCCCTGATCTTTCGCTTTCTCTGCCTTTGGTGCTTTCCCTAAACACCTTATAACCAGGATTACATAACCACACAAGTTCCCCCTGATATCCCAAAATATTCAGGATTATTACCTTGACCCCTTATTTCCAGTGACAAAGTTCAGTCTGACCCTCTGCAAGGCTGTGCCTGAGCAGACCCTTCAATGGCCCATCAGGCAGCAACCGAAGAGTTCTGATCTTCGCTACTGTCTCCTATACCACCTGCCCGTTACTGCCTGTGTGTCTGTGTGCCTAATCTTTCACTTCCCTTGTTATCTGTTATTTCTTTCACACAGATACACAAATAGTCTGTTACCAGGTAACTTAATGAATCCTATGCTCTTTCAATCCACTTACACTTACATTGAGGAACTAAAAATTTTAAAATCTCATATCCCATGTCCATGAGTAAACATGTTTGAATCAATAGATTCTTCTAAAATAAGTGAAAAATACATTAATTGACTGGTAATGAAGGTTTTTTTTTGAGCTAGGTGTCTGTGTGAGACTATATGTGCATTTAAATTATTGCTGGTAATTACTACGGGGTAATGATCTAGCAGAGCAACACGCTAAGTTCTTCTGTAGTGTGCTATCATGTCCTATATATTTGACAGTCCAAAAAAGCCTATATTCAAACCAACTGTTACAGATAAACAATAAAATATTGCAACTATCATGGTGCTCATCAAAGAACTGGTGAACAAAGTTCACACAGCATATAATTCAGAACAGGTAGGCTCTGCTTTGCATATGGCTAACAGAAAAATGTGAGCATGTAGGTTTTGTGAACCCTGTCTGTATATCTTCAATCCAAAGGAAAGTAATTCCCTTTGTTGGAAATTCTAATCGCATTTTTTCCTACCCACTGGCTAATGATAAAGAGTAGTATTAAGACAGTGAGAAGATTCCTGATGCAAAATTCAAGGTTTGTAAAAGACACATTTTAAAATGCACATCTTCATGAGTAATGCATTCTCAATTTTTCATTTACTCTACTATTGGATATACAAATCCTATAAAAAATTAAAGCTCTCGAATACTGCCAACTAATCCCCTCTACATTACTTGATGTAATGGAATGAGAATTTAAAATTCAGAGGATTATGAACATACCTGATCCTGAAGGTATAAATGCTGTCCCAGTTGACTTCAGTGGAAGATTCACATGTGCATCCAAGGGAAGGATACAGCCTTTATCATTTAAAGATTCCTGCTAAAACTCACTTTTTAGTAATGACTTCTTTCTCTATTTCAAGCACTTTCAATTTTCCAGGAAACTTGAGCATAAACAGGATTTAAATCATTCAGTTGCAACTCTACTTCTCTCTTTCTATCAGAACATAATAGGATACAAAATAATTATGAGATTTCTCACTAAACTAATGAATTCAGGAAAAGTACAAGCTACAGAAGCTTACCTGTGCCTTCTATCAATGAACAGCAGCTCAGTGTTAGCTGGATTAAGGCAGAGATTACTTCCAAACATGCAGGACTCAGTTTTGGTCAAATCACTCAAAGGTAAGCAGAACGTCCTACTAGTGTTTGACAAAACTGACAAGTTCTAAAGGTTATCCATAAATGAGTGAAAGCCCATACTACTTTGTCCCTTCAATGACTTGTTGGGTTGTTGGCATCGTGACACACACACACAAAGGTTTTTACACTAGACTGAGGTTTGATAGAGAGCCTGAAGTGAGATAAAACTAACAAGTGTTTTAAAAAGACCCAAAATGATATTTTAGTCCCTAACTTCTAGCATTCCCTTGACCTTTCCTTTCAGTGTTTTGTAGGGGTGGGACTTTATATCTAAATTTAAGTATCTACAATGCAGTTGTATATAGGGTGTCTCAGTTCCCATGATAGTCTCTGGAATCCTATCATGTTTAATACAACAAGCTGACACTTCAGAACTAATCATCTCATCATAAAGTGAACATGAAAAATGTAATTCAGTTTTCTAAGCATAAGTAGTTAGCATCACTTGAGATGTGATACTCATAGTTGGTCATGAGAAAACCTCTCCAGACTCCACTGTCTGTACTGTCAATGGGTTAGATCCAGTCACCCCCATCTGTGACTAGGGCCATTTAGGATGCCCTGGGACATGAGACCTGGCCTCCAGCTGCCATTTCACAGAAGCATGAGTCTCTGGTAAACCTATGCACAAGGATGTCTCAAATTTTCTCAGGTGTCTTACATGGCACTAAGCTTCTACACCCAGGGAACAAATTATGCCCTGTATCTCCACTGAGTGTGCTGGAGTTGAAATAACTTACTCAAATGAAGACAAAAATCTCATCCTGAATTTTAAATGCCAAGTTCAGCTGTGTAATCACAGGTGCCTAGTATGATTTAAAACTCCCTATAGGATATCCTTGTCCCACCTGCCAGTTCTCAAGAGCATGGATGCTCTCAGGCCATGTCTGTGGATTCTGGGGCATCTCTAGTGACACTGCATGCCCTACATGTTTAAGTGGAAGTTGGTCATCCACACCCTATTTACAGTCAAAGGTAAATGATGGACATCTATCTTAGGCTTTCTGCTTTAGGAAAACACAAATTGCCCTCTAGAAGTTCTCATGGCTTTTGCTTAATCACACAGGAAACCTGGACAACTAACTTACTAGTTTTAGAGGGCTAGCAAGCAGTTTGTGAACCCAAATGTAGACGTCTACCACCATTCCAGACATCCTAAACAGTCTGAGATGTGCACAGAGCTGGCAAGAATGGACCTGTGAGACACGGGCTCCCTTCTTGCATTGGCATCTGCAGGCCAGGTGGGATATCCCTGGAGTGTCCAAAATGACATTCAGTGTGTATGTTTATTCATCTGAATAGATCCACTGATACTAAGATGAGTATGACAGTAAAGGGATCTAGAAAGCATTCCAGTTTTGGTATGATTTTTGATTACATGCAAAAAAGCAAGCTGCTCTGCCAACCAAACCAGAGCATCTGTGAGACAACTGCTTCAAAATTTTTAAGTATCTTAAAAATACTGAGTTAGAAATTGGGTAAAGCACATATTGTTAATGAAAGTTTCCTATTAAAGAGGTAGTTAACATTTAAGCAATTTCTTCAGCATTCTAGAAGACATTCACTGAATTTCATCTTACTGCTGCTGAAAATCATAGCTTCTTTCTTACTATGTTGAATAGCAACTTATAAATGTTATAAAGCAACTCACTTCCAAATATACTGTATACATATTTTTTGATACAACACATAATTGCTACATAACACATCTGACTGACAGTGATATTTAAGTATCAAAAATTGCTACCATGAGTCAGGAAGAGCAACACTCCCATACACAATGTAGTATTTGTTAACTAATGGCAACGTAACTATAATGATGCACTAAGTGGAATTAATGAGTGAAACCTATTGCTTCATAGAATTTCATGCATAACTTTACTGTGCATGGGTCATTAGTATTCATAGTTAAACTGTGTCCTTCAATGTGTATTAATAATGTTCCCTGGGACCACGTGAAAGATAATTCATAAATATGCCTGCAAGGAGTAAGACACCATAATTAAATAATTATAATTAACATGGATATCAGATTACTTTGAATAACTGATCTGGATAACTCACATTCCGAGATTTGCAGATGGACAAGTTTAAGGGCAATTCAGTTCATGCTGCACAGGTAGGTCACCTTTATTTTGCTTTATATCGAGTTATCTTGTTCATTAAGTAAATTGAATTGATTAAGGATCTACATGAAATTTTAAAATGGGATAATACAGGTTTCGATTTCTGTCATGCTGTGTAGCGTAGGGGGGGAACGGGCAATCCCAGAGGTGGAGTTAGCACCCACAAGCATGTCACTTTCTCAGCTGTGCAGTCTGGGCAATGAATCGGTACTGCAGCTGGGTTTTCTGCTCCTCTAGGCTCATGTTTGTGTAGAGAAGTGAAAAAAGGGGAAGGGAAGAAGAGACAGTACTGAGGACAACATGCCACCTGCCGCCATCATCCATATGCCCGCTGTCCCTTATGGTCCCATAGGCTGCAAAAGAGAGAGCAAAAGGTGCACCCAGCCTTGCTCTATAATGGCTTTAGGGAGGAATGCACTAACCTGGAGCTCCCAGTAACTTTCCCAGGCAAGATCACAGTCAAAACTTTAATGAAAATATTGATTCCAACCTCTACTCTCCCCTCCGGGCTGCTTCTTTGCTACTGCCACTTCCTCGCTCTCCTTCCCTTCGTTTCTTCCCTTGAAATTTTATCACCCCTCCTGCATCCTACATATGATCCTCTGCCTCTCAGATTTCACGGTATTCTCAGAAGGATCCTTTTCTTCCTGTTATTTGGAAAAAACCCAGCAGGGCTCACTGGCTATCACTGTACTACTAAATAAAGTGTTCTCCATTCCCAAAGGCAAGTAGTATGGTGGATACGGCAAATCAGACACTTACACTCTCTCCTGCCTCAGCATGGAGCGGTTGTGCCTGAATTGCCTATTGGGGGAGGAGTTTTGGCATGGACTGTCCCCTGAGATGTACTCCAGTCTTGTCTGGGAGGGGGCTCATTGGCACAGGCATACCAAGGGTGTTTAAATAATTCATCAGTATGGAAGATATCAGCACTCTAATGCATGGTTTAGCCCTGTTTTATTTACTAGTACAGACAGCTGACAAATTTACAACAAAAAATTAGCAAGGGTCTATAAATGATAGCATAGATGTTGTTGCTAATATTCCCTTTCATACAGAAGTTAAGTATATATGATGAGATATTGGGATTATCATCTCCAGTCTGACCAGTATTTTAACTTGTCTTATTTAGTTTCCTTTAACTATTTTAGTTATTAATTTTATTTTTATCTATTTAAGCCTGGATACTGGCAAGAGTACAAAGGAGATTCTCTGGTATTCAAGAACATTTTACAAAGACTCATTGCAGTGTTCATCCTTGTGATTTCTACAAATTGCTTAATCTTTAAAACAAGAATGCTTGTATCACAAGCACTGTCAACAGCTCCCTGTGTCTGTTACCTTGCTAAAATGTGTTTCATGGCTGTGTTAGTAATGGTAAATATAAGAAATATGCAGTACCTGTGTTACCATTAAGGGTGGAAAAGTTTAGCTTATAGGGTGCAACTAAAATTCTGAGTATCAAAAATATTTGGTTTGATCTTTAATAACTATTCATTAAATATTTATGTCATTTTTGTTAAACCAACAAATTTTAGGGATTAATTACTTTTGTATTATGCAAATATTCAAATTGCCCAGTGACTGTGACTTAGGGGAAATGGCAACACCATACTCCTGTTATCAAGACAAATGTTCCTACTACAAAGAGCTAGTTAAGTATCAAACCTGCCACTATTTAAAATGCCACTGAAATTAACTGAGCTATACACCTGTGAACCGGATCAGGGACAGCTTCCAGTAATGATTTTCTAATGATACATCTCCAGATGGTATATCATATATAGGGTTTTCTGCTTGGGGGCCTTAAAACACAAAATAGCCATATGGGGTGGTTTTAAAACTAAATGGATCCGTTCCAAATGTAAATCTTCCTTAAGATATCTAACAGAAAAAAGTCTCTCTGTTGGCACCCTTTGGACAATTATATTTAGATGTTTGTCTCACAGAGTGAGTATGTCCTTGAGACACCCAGAGAATTGCATTTGCACAGTTTGTGCTGCAGTAATGTAAATTCATTTTACTACCACTTGTTGAATATTAGCTGCATATTCTTACAAGCATTTCCTAGCTCAATTATCATGTGAATTACCATGAAATAAGAGTTTTTCGATAACAGCAGCATAGTGCTCTGTGTGTGTATTATTTTCACTCTTTCCCCTTCCTCCATAACACTTCAGAATGTACTTGGAGCTTATTTAGACCTTAAAATGAAACATGCCAATTATGGCAACAATTACAGCAAATTTGCGTAATTACAATGCTGACCTGCCATGGCATGCAACCAAAATAGTTAGCGACATACTGCATAACCTCCTTGAGAAGTACTATTCAGGCTTGTTACCAAAGAAAATGTTTGGTTGCAATGGAAGGCAGGTCAGCTGCTGTCAGGGGTATAGCAGGAGGTAAAGCAAATGAATGTGGAATCAGCATTTAAAAGAGACAGCATAAATCAGATTCTTACGGATCTCCTCACCGAGTGGTTTTGTGCATTTTTGACACTGTGCACGGCTGCAGCTGTGCTTTGCCGCGTGTGAATTATACATTGCACTGCGGGGAGGTGTAAAGGGGAGGGGCAGGTTTCACAGCCCTCCATTGATTCAGCTCCTTATTTTGTGCCCTTTAGATCTGTGGAGGAAGTTCTGCTATGTTTCCCCATTTTGCACTATAAATTAGTTCCAGATAGTTGCATGTCTTGTGCATAATCACAGGAAGGTGCGCAGCTGCCAGCTGCCCACTGCACAGCAGCTCGGAAGTGCTAGGGTGCCAGCCCAGTCCTGGATGGAAGGATTTTTCACCTTGCCAGGAATGTGTAGTTTTCATCAATAGTAAAAGCATCAAATCTGTCTGTTACAGAGTGGAAACTTATATTTATCTGACATCTGTCCAAAGGACATCATAAAATGTTGTTTGCTATACATTAAGACTGGTTATCAGAATATCCCATCCAGTAATGATTTACTTTCCTTTACTGACTATACTTCATTAGCAAAAAACTCATGTTACTATAGTGTAAATACAGCAGATGGCTTGTCAGCTCTGCCCTCAGTTCTCAAGATGTGGCTTTGCTAATCCTCATAAAAGGCTAAATTCTTTGCCCTAAGATTTCCTTGCTCCTATCCAAAGACATAGACTACCTTGCACAGAAAAGAAATTAAAGTTAGAAACACTTGAGCATGCCAGTTCCTGAAGGACACTGCTGCTTGCAGCAGTGCTTTTGAAATGGAGGGCTGCAGATTCCTGAGATTTTAAAGGACCACTTCTGAAGCTGAGGTGAAAAGTCACCAACTAAGACAAGCCTGTTGACAGCAAGCTCAAGTTTCGTCTAGAAGGCTCTCCATTGCTGCCAGGAAAACAATGGGGGTCTGGAAAAACTGGGTACCACCAGTCCAGTCCCAGAGCGTAGACCATCTCTTACTCCATCCCTGAACTTAGCATAATCCTTCAGGCCCTTAATTTTCATTTTAATTTCCAGGATTTTATAGCTATACTCAGTAAGATTTTGACAAAATTTTTTTTTTTTTCCCTTAACATACTGGCATAAGGAGGGTACAACCATCTTCTTTATGATATACCTCCAACAGATCAATCTGAGGTAGGTTCTGGCTCCCACAGAAGCTTTTCTGGCACCCACAGCACTGAGCTTTCATATCACCAACCTCACAGCACCCTTCCTTTTAAATTCCTCCCCAGTTTCCTTCTAACATCACTGTATGCATATACACACTTGCTCCTGAAATTAGGAGAGCTTAAGTATATCTGTCACTCTTTTCTTCTTGTCCTGTCTTTATCACAGGGCATATTGGGTCAACCTTATATGAAGTTTTCAGATTAAATACTTTTCCCTTAAATATGAGAGAATTAGAATATTCCAGATTTTGCCAGATTTCTGCTCAGGAGCCAGGATCCCAGGCCAAACTGCCTGCCTCAAATTTTCTTTCTTCTGAAAAAGAATTTTTCACCCCTTGACATTCTGATGAAAACTTCATGTTTTCAGCTTGGCATTCTGATGCCAGATGAAAAAAATTCCACAATTTCAAAATTTCAGGCAAGATGGATATTCTGTTTTCAGCACAGCTCCAGTTTGAACCTGATCTTCCCACTGCTGACAATAGATTTTCAATTGTGTCCCCCCCTCAAGTCATAATTCAGTCACAGTTTGTAAACTGGAATCTTTGCCTGAAGAGTGAAGTGATGGGAGATGTGAACATATTGAAGAGGCTCTAAAGTCAGAGGGTTGCATGCTGCAAGCTCTGAGAAAAAAATTGGCCTGTCTCACACTAACAGGCCAACAGTTGCTTAATGTATACTATAAAAAAACATTGGTAAGTCTAAACTTTTTACAAATTGCTTATAAATTGAACTTTTAGATAAACTATGACATAAACCATTACCAAACACATCATTTAATCACACAGAAAACAATAATATTGCAGACAGAAACTTTATGACTTCCTGTAGGAAGGCAACAGCTGAGAGCAAATAATTTAAAAGAAAGATCGCCTTTTTACTTCAGTGTTTTTGGAGATAAAAAGGTACAAGAAACAGTGCAAAATATATGTGATGGACTGTTTATGCTAAAAATGCTATATATCTTCTTCCTGTTGAAGCCAATGGTGAAGATTTCCACGAATTTTCGTAGCATGTGTATGTTCCCCAGGAAAAGAATCTCTAACCAAAGGCTTTAATGCAGTTTCAAAATTTCAAGAATCATTATATTTTCAGCCCTTTAGTCTATATGCAAGATATGGAAACATCACTTTCTATCAGTACCGTTCAGGTTTTACCAAAAGATTTACTTTTCTGAACATAATTTGCTTCAGCTAGCAAACAAAACAAGATAAAATAAAAAACTGTCTTTGACAGCAGCTTTAAAAGAAATCTTTTTTCTTTTTTTCTACACAATAATGCCAGCACAATACTTCAGTGTTTTCTTTATTTTTTTTTCAGGCGAAAATCTCCCCAAAACTTCCCCTGAAGTTTTTGAAAACAAGGGATTAGTTTTTCAAAATCCATCAGTGTATAATACTTGTTACTTCCAAGAAAGCAGCACAAAATAGTAGCATTCTGATGGTGATACTAATTGTATGATGACAATCATTTACATCCCAAGGTGAAAGAAACCCCAGTCCAAAGGACACAAAGAATAGAAGGTCTTAGTAGGCCCTTTAGATCGTAATTACAGGTTCTGTTTTAAAATCTCAGTATCCCAAGACTTCTCCCACTTACTTTTTTTTTTTTCCCCCTCTTCACTTTCTGCTACAGACTAAGGTGAATTCCTTTACAGACTTCAGACCTAAATCTCGAAAGATGCTGAATTCCTACCATTCATTGCACTGACTGAGAGCTGTGGACACCTGAAGTCACTCATGAACTATCTGTTACAGAAGAAAAACTGATGTGAATTTAATAAAAAGCTAACTCTGAGATTTCTCATGGATCCTGGAGAAGTCTGTGATGGATGACCACACCGTTCTAAGACGACACATATAAACCTTAAGAAGGGGAGGATGCTGACTCCCTCTTTAGGTGGAGTCACCACTACATTCCAGAATACAGACTGTGCTTTTGCTACATGGATGTCCGTGGCAACATATCAATGTACCCTTGTACAATGTACCCAAATCAACGTCCTGATATAAGAACAGAAAAAATTAATTAGTTTTTGTTTCTTATGCAGAGAAGCAGCTACAGCTGAAAAAGTCATTATCCTGAAATTAAATGCAACTGAGTAAATAACATTCCTATTCTCTCTTCTTCCAAGGAAAGAATGCCTCCTATAATAACTTGTGTCCGAGATAAATGAATGCGTTGAAACTCTTAAGTACTCTTTGATGAACTACAAATGGACACAATGCAGGACAATATTTGAACAGTAATGATTTGTCCTTTTTTCTTCAAGTGTAAGCTGATTGCAAAGGCTTCGGGACCATAGATTAAATAGCTAAAGGGGTCATGAATCTTAATAGCTTCTAAAACAGAGAGATTTGCAACTTACATGCTCTGACTGGAATGTGTATGGAATGTATAAATATTAATAGGTCTGGCAAGGGCTCAGCAGATGAGCTGTCTGAAATTTCACAGTGGGAGACTGAAGACTGAGATTGCTGTGTACAGATCAGCTGAGAAGCTCCTACCTGAAAATGAACTGTCAGCATGTGTGTAAATACCATTTTCCTGAAGTGATATTTAACATTCTGAGCTGCCCTGGTACACAGGCACTGTATGCATTGGAGTCTAATGCCACAAGGTTATTTAATATGATGAACATGCACACTAGGCTGAGTGCCAGTGCTGGGGAAAGGAAGAATACTCTGTGCCACATGGCTGAATCTTGCTCTGATGATTATTCTGCTAAGACAACTTGCTTGTAGGAACCATCATGAAGTTCATTGCTGTGACTGCATTAGAACAGAAAAACAGAAGTTTGAGATACAGCTCAAAAAAGTTAAGACTTCAAAAGTAAATGGCAGAAGTAAAATTGTTCACCTACCTTTAGCTTTGGCTGGTCTTATGTGTGCACTTATGGATAATAATTGCAAAGATGTATCCATGTCTTAGTCCTCATGACACAGATGGAAACTGGGGCCTTTCTTGGCATAGAGCAAAGTATTTCTTTGAGGTTTTCCCATTTCCATACAACATAGATTTCATTCTTGTGATTAAAATTATTTTATGACTGAAACAATAGTTTATTTTCTGCTCCATTGTTGTATGTTGCTATGTACAAGTCTGCATGAAAGTCATGAAAGTTGTACATGAGAACAAGGGCAGGGTCCATGTAATATACGGAGCAGGGATATGATTCTGAACCACACTAAGATCAAGAAGATGTGTTATTTTATTTTGTTTTATTTTTTGTGTTTCTTACTTTTAAGTGTGGAATATATTGAATCTCAGGTGCTTCCCAACTGTTACTAAAACACAAGAAACTTAAACCAAGACCACTGCAAACACAAGGGATTCCCTTCATTCTCAGCTGTTGCTCCCATTTATCCCCTTCCCTTCCCTCTTTATTTCAAAGACCCCCTCAAACCGCCTCATGCTAATGACTGTATCATCGCTATCAGCTGCAATGGTAAGAGCTCGTCTCACAGCCTTCCTCCTGCCATCCATAACCACCTGCTCGCAGTTTCCAGGTGGTCTGATAGCATCTGTCCTTGTCCGCTCAATATGCCTTCCATTCCTCCTCATTCTTCTCTTTCCCAGGGACTCTCACGAGCCCATGCCCTGTATGGAGTAAGGGCACAGTATTCCCACCACTCCTGTGAAATCACAAGTTCTGTATAAAAAGCATGAACTATAACAAGTGGAGGATATGAATTCAAGTCATCAAATGAGAACACAACTGTTTTGAGTCTTTTCCCCATTAGAACACAAAACAGGAAAAGCTGATGTATTTCTCAAAAATGTTGCCATTTTGGCAAAACAGCATCTTCTGACTGCAAAACTCCATAATGAGTTTCTGTCTGTCTAGTTTTAACCATATTTTTCTATCAATCAGCTTTCCTATCTGTCAACAACCTTACAACTAAAAAGAAGGAATCCTTCTATTTACTGCATTCCCAGTAGGACACAGTGGTAAACAGGGGTTATCCATGCCCCAAAGAATAACACTGGCATAATATGGGCAAATAATGTTGTGCCTCACTAAATGCAGATTACACCACTTTCACTGTGTATCTCCAATCAAAGATTCTGCATCAGGGCACATTTAATTCTTTGGGCAGTTTGTAGCACTATTAAAAATAAAAAACTAGTACTGATCATTCGGTAATCTGAAAGTACTCATATCACCTGTCTAGACAAGTGCTACCTCATAAATACCACATAAAGCATTATTTTTCTGTTTGATTAAGCATAATAAAATAAATCTCTGTGAGGACTTCCTTTTTTAAAGGGAAGAGATGGCATTTTCATTCTAAAATTTATGAAAAAAAAAAAGGATACATTCTGGATAAGCAAGCAACTCCTGAATTGCTAGTCATCTCTCCAATCCTTTTCTCAGGAGACAGGAAAAACAAAAATTTGACTTTTCTCAATAAATATGCATGCTATCAGATGTTCTTCTGTGTTGAGAAAACTTTTCATAAAATCAGATGATCCTGGAGGTAACACTGAAACAGCTTTATGATCAAAAACGAGAATTGGAGCAACCATTATTTGCACTATGTGTTGACATGGCTGCGCTACAGTGGATAGTTCTCAAGGGAAGAAAGTTCCTATGGCATCTGCTATTCTCCTTGCTATAGCTCCTTGATTCTTCAGTCTTCCCTTTTGTTATCAGCTTTTCACATTTATTTCTCACTACCTCCAGCTCTCCAAGCCTCCACCTTCCTCCTTTCTGTTTCCTGGTTGCTTTTTAATTCATACTCCATTCCGGTGGTTTTTTTTTTCACGTTATCAATTCTTGACCTACTTTCACTGTTGCCAAATTGCCTCTGTCCAACTAGGAATAATGGTATTTCCATTGTGTCCAGTCTCTCTGAGGTTACAAATAGGTAAAGGAAAAAAGGGCAGCCTGTGATTTCAATCTTAAGAATCAGAAATTGAGACAAAATAGTCAGAAACTATGGTGAGTTACTGAATGAAGGCAGAAGTCCTTTAGACATGAAGAAGTCAAGGGTAAATTGCATCAGAAAAGTGCTAAATTCAAGTTTCCAAAAGAAATCAATTATCTTTCAAGCCACAGTAGGAATCTTCACAAATACAGCAAACAGGGATGTTCCACTAATGAAAAAATAAACAAGAACCACACAGGGAGTCTTGTAAGTGCTGTGAAAGACTTTTTATTCTGAACATGCAAAATATGAGATGAGGTACAGTGAGGTGATAGAAGAGGGTGAGTGCTGTCACCACTTCAGTCTAGTAGCATTATGTTTCAAAAAGTACAAAGGAAAATTCCCCCTCCCAAGAAGTGAGAGAGAGTGGACTCAAGTAGTCAGTCTACGTGCTCTTACTGTTAGATCTGATCCTAATTTCTCTGACTGCAAATGTTATGATTATATTCCTTTCATTGTTCTGTCACTTTTGCTTCTAAAAAATTTTCATGACCCAAATCTTATTTTGTAAATACTTTTGCTTTCTTTATCTCTTGTTTTTGAAGTCTTTCCTTTCATTCCTGAGAAGTATTAGCATATCATGCTATTTTCCCCAGCTATTGAGAAAGAAGATCTGTCAAGGCACAACTGAATGCATTTTAAACAAACTCAGAAAGATATATGGAAATGTTAGTACGCCTAGGGTTGTTTGTTGGGTTTTAGGGTTTTTTTAAAGGTGTTAAAAATTCATGCTTAAACTGAAATTTAAAAAATTTTTACTGAACCCTCCAACTAGCATTTGTGTTGATAATGAATTTATTCTTCTGTATGCATTCTTATAAGGTTATTCTTAAGCATCTTCTTACATTAACATGTCAAGCACTTTCCTCTCAAAATATCTTAATCTTCAAATTAAATAAATTTAATGAATCAAGGATTCATGGATCACCTGGTGAAATAAAATTCAAAGAATGGACAAATCCATCAAGAACACAATTGTGTTTCAATTTTAGAAATATTTACATTTTTTTCAGTGTCTGAAGATAAATAGTGTCATTTGCAATCCTCTGTAATTAAAAAACATAGGTTATTGCAACAAAGTCCTCACAATAGAATATATGCAAGAATGAATGAATAAATGTCATAAATATTTAAAGTATTCCAATACTCACTCTTAAAACAAATAAAATATATCTATTTTTCTTTCTCTTTTTTTTTTTTTTTTGAGATTTCTTTTTTAGCATTATGTGAGAGTTCCACTTAACTAGTTTTTCTTTAGCTTTTCGTAATTTCCTTAAGGTAGTTGTAGATAATTTGTTAGCACTGGTCAAAAGTTTTCCTTTATCCTTTCAGTGGCATAGAAAAGAAAGGGATCACAGTCTCCAGTGATGGAGCCAGTGATCTCTATGGTGGGTGTTATCATGACTAATTTTTTTTGTTTTGGGCTAATGGTTTTTCAGTCCATGTGCTGTTCTCTATTTTAGAAGAAAGAAAGTTCCAGGAGACACAGGTGTTATCTTCTGCTTGGCAGACTGTAAACATTCCTGCAGGCACAAATTTGTTGTATCTTTAGAATAGGAGAAAAGAAGCAGGAAGCAGAGACACACTAATTAGCCCTCAATGTGCTAAATTAGGTAGACTTAGTACCTAAGGACTGACGATATCATTCAACTCCTCACCACTAAATCCCTTTAAATCTGTTCAATCAATGTTCTATTTTTTGCTTGCCACTGGTATATCTCACGAGATCAGATCAACCCCATGTCCCTATTTTTTAAGGGGAAACTCAGTTTTGGAAAACTGGATTCTGAAATAATTCTTTATTGTATTAGCTGCAGAATAGAGTTATCAGATGTTCTGAACTGAGGCAGGCCACCAGCAAAACCTTCATAGCTCTCAACTGTTCTGGTTCCATATGGTAATTCAAAACCCATTTTACATTTCATTTTGAAGTGTGTGTGAAGAAACTTAAGAATTTGACAACGTTTACAGATACATAGGACACAGCGATGGAAATCTTATGCTGACAGTGTCTTTGGTGTTATGACTTCTATGTCAGTCTAACAGATTGGTTAATGAAATTTCCGTGATTCAAGTTTGAAATGCAACAAGAAAAGCACTAAGATTTCAAACATCATTAGTTGTGAACTTAAATTTCCAGTTCAGGTTGGTGTGCAATCTTAATGATGTGTTAATCTAATACATTTCTTCCTCTCCAAAGAATTACCTTTTCAACCCATCTCTAATTAAAATGAAGAGTACCAGTGAAGTACCATTTAAATTTCACCAATATTTATTTGTACTAGACACAGTTTCACAGGGTGGCTTCCAGTGGCTGGAAACGGATTTGATTTTTAAGTTCCAGACTTGGTTCTATATCGAAGCATTGTGTTTGTAACAGCATGTCTGTTTTCAAGGTCTATTCAGATTAATTTATTTCTATTAATTACTGATTACCTATCAATAGGCTTAAGAAGAAGCACTTATAGAATAAGTGCTCTCAATAAGGAGAAAAAATATCTTGTTATGTGTCCCACCCTTAGAAGACTCAATAATTGACACTGAAAACCGAAGTAAAATACAAATTATAATATATAATCCAAGTCACAACAAAGAGACAGGATTTTCTTTTGTTCAAGTGAATGGATAATAATAACAAGAAATTGTGTTGTAACAAAGAGGGGTTTTTTTTTGTAGCGAGTAAGAGAGCTTCAGAATTAAAGATCCAGTTTTTCATTTGATCACAGAGCTCCTCTGCACAAGTACACTTTGCTAATCCCCAGGTTCTGAATGAACCTTTTCCCCAACTACCAGAAATCATTATCCAGATAAAAATCTTTGCCACCCTCATTTTATTACCTGCAATGACGTTTGTTTAAATATAAAATGATGGAATGGAATAGTCAAACGAAAAGCTAGGCTTGAACTAACCCAAAGGAAACAGTGAAATTTAATTAGAAATGCTTCTATATATAAAGTGGATCTAGATAGTGGATAAATTTTCTTTACAAAATACAATGTCATATCAGTACTAAGAAAGAAAGAGAAGTATAGAAGTTTATAATCTGTATCCTATTGAGTAACTCATGATGCTTCAGAACTAGAAGCAACAGAAATATTCAAGCCTCTTCACAATAACAATAGTCTGAGTCAACGTAATAGAACGACTGGATATTTCTAATACATACTTTAAAAAGGAAAAAGATGATCAATTACCTCAGTTATTTTGTTTATAACAACAGCTATAGAGAGGCATTACTGTTGTTAAGAATGAACACAAAACCTGTACGTGTGTGCCTTGCCCTCACAGTTGTTCTCACTATTAGGTGTACAAGAACTGCAGATGGATGTTAATAATTAAAAGTGAGCGCACACTATGCCAGCAAGCAGGCACAGGAATTGTACATCAGAGACAGGCCTGTTCTGCACACCACAGTCATTGCTGTGTGCCCTAAAGTCATCGCACATTTCCTCACTACCTTTACTTAGAGTGTGATTCAATACAAGGAGATTAAGTGGCTATTTTTTGTGTAGGGTATTATTAACTTAGGCACCAAGGAACTGACTGTATTTGTAATAAACACAAATATGTGGGAATAAGATTACTCAGCAGTAGTTGTTGGCAGTGCACAGAATGTACTAGGCACTATACAGAGCTTGACTAAGTACTATTACCTTTCCTGAAAAGAAATCATAATAGCAAGAAAAACCACATAAACATTAAGAATCACAACTGTTTCCAGAAAGAAATCTGCAAGTTTGTGCCAGGCTTGCATTCGTCAATGTTCAGCAGTTTCTGGATAAGCATCAGTTTATTAATGAAAGCATTTGCAAAATTTGTTAAATAAAAAGCATTTGTAAAAAATGATAACCTATGGGAAGATTCAAACTGACTGTTTTAATATCCATTTTTCATAGAGCTAACTGTGGAAGGGCTAAAGCTCTTTAGATAAAAAAGGAAAGATTTAAAAAAAAAAACTTACACAAAAATTGCTAGTTTTCAGCCAATTTCCTTCTTTTTCTTAGAGTTGCCAGATGCAGAAACACCGTAAACTAGGTGACCATATTGTTGTCCAAAAAGTGGATTCGTGCCTGGCGTGCAAGTAACCAATTCCACACGCTGAGGAGAGGTATTGTTTTATTCAGGCCTGGGTGCTCCGTGGACTTGCCACAAATCAAGCACACCTGGTCTAATCACCTTTCTGTTTATATCCATGGTTCTCATGCATATTTTAAGTTTCTCTTTTACATATTCATTAAATTTCCAAGAACTAATTATAATATTACATCATCCTAGACACATGCGCACTAAAGTTTTTAGGGTCTTCTTGAGGGTCTAGAGTGGTCTCTGGTGGTCGGTAGGGCAGTGAACTCTACATGAACCTGTTCCTTTCTTTCCTTATAAGGTCGAAGTTTGTCTCCAAGCCATGTCTGGACCACGTTAATTTATGATTCATAATTTCAAGGTTAATCATTACTAGCGTCTAACAATGCTACACACCTGCAAACACAATACTTGCTAGTTACCTAAGCAACAAGTCTTCATTGTTTAGAATTAAAGAAGCGAGCAGTATGGAATAAGAGGTACTGTAACAGACTGTACCTACTGCATCAATATCAGCCATCAAAGTGAAAAACTTGTATACTATCTGTAGACTAAAATTTACACTGCTAGGTAAATGCTAATGAAGGTAATACTAGAAATTATGATAGTTTACTGTGCTTGACTTTTGTATCTAAAAAAAGTAATGATCTGAATTTTTCTCCGGTGACAGAATTGAATTTGTAGAGTGTTTGGGAGGAAACGTTGCAGAGATGCTAAAGTTCACTCTGAATCTACAAACGTGGCTAATAGGTGAGTTTCTGAATGTGAGGAAATAACCTGCAAACATGAGCATGGTGTGTGTAATGGGGTATGGTACGTAGATCCCTGGACTAAACCAAACAAGGTGGGGTAAGAACTAAAAGTTGTACCCTGATACAATGATGAGATCAAATAATCTCTGCTGAGGTCTGTGGTCAAATAACACATCATATTGTTCCGGGGATACAAACTGTTTGCAGGGGTTGCACTCTATGCAGTCCTTTTTGGGTCTGCAATCTCAGGGAACTTTCACAAAGCATTGTGTTTTGCTTTGTGACCACAACTTTAGAGTAACAGCAGGCTGAGGTGAGTCTTCGGAAAAATGCCTTGTTTTCATGAAGACAGCAGATCAGGAATTTGGGACTTGGATACTTTCTACCTTTAGAAGCTTGTTTTTCAAAACAACAGCAAGATCAATCAGATTCACCATGCCTCTGGCTTGAATATTTCCTGTCCTTGTAAACCCAAACATCTAAAGTAGAGATGTAGTTGTGACTTGTACCTAGTTTTTTCTCTTTCAACAGCACAAGAGATTATCCACACTGCGCTGGGAGATTAGCACTCTTTGTCTAACTTAAATTCCCTGGTAGTTAGGTGTTCCTCCCGTAACTATTGGGCATACCTCTGAATGTATGCCTCTTTCTCTTGCTTCCTTGCTGGGAAAGAAGAGGGTGTTAATTACCTACATTTCTTCCTAAATCCTTACACTTATCAGCTCACCCTTCCCGGCAACTTCTCTCCTTACAATTTCAGCACATCTTGTTTTAGAAAGAGTTCGGAGTTGTTCATAAAATCTATAATCTCATTGCTTTTTAAAAAAGCTTCTGGATCATGTAAGAAGTTTTGCACCATGTGTGTGACCATGCAACAGTTCATGGATTGTGTAAGGTTTCTTTAAAGGTAGTAAATGAGACCATTAGCAGTTGCTAATTGTAATGGTAGCAATTTATACACCACACCAACTTTTAACCAATCCTTGATTATGTATAAAATAGTCAACACTTTTTCTAAGTGATCAATCATTTAACTCTTCTTGCAGCAGGCTGGTAGGCTGTGCTTTGGTCATGTCTTTTACAACACAACCCAAGCCTTATTCATTCTTAACCAAGTTCAACCAAGCCATCACATGGACACCAGTACCTTTCCACAGAAAAAAATTTATCAAAGCTGAACAATTCTCTGGCTCACAAAATCAATGTTTTCCAAGAGTTTTCCAAAACCAGACCCTCTTCAAAGCTTAAATTGCACTGAAAGTAAGGACAGAGAGTGCCCGGTGAGTCAAGTACACGCATAATTACATTTTTTTCCTAGATATTCTGACTTAGAGCTCATACAGGTTCACATTTAGAGGAATGGAATATTATCCTGAAATGGCACTGTGAAATTGTTTTGTAGGATTCCCTGTGAGAACGGTATTTTCTGATGAGATTTATGCTTGCAAATTAGAATGGCATTAGAGCATAAGCTTTCAGAGGCATCTTCTGGAGGACATGGACCTTCTGGGTACAGTGAGTCTATGTGGGGCAGACTAACACAGGTAACATCGTACTTGCTCAAAGCCTTGAGTACAAGTCAAGAGAGCTGCCAGAAGCTGTTTTAGGAATATTCTGCTTTTAAGACTAACCTGTGAGCTCCTCTAGTAGTTTATAGACAAGTGTATAGCTTGGACTGCTGTTTGTAGAGAAGAAATAGATGGGGGGTAGGGAGGGTAAGGATGAAGGAAGGAGAAGATGAGACTTCATCTCTCAGTTCCACTTTGTTTTTGCAAAGTCAGGAGTGCAGTGTGTTGCTAAGCACGCCTGCTTTGTTCAGGACATCTTTTTCAAAGGAACCCAAGAGAAAGTAACACATTATTTCATTCACCAATGAACTGCAATTTCCCGCATCCTGATTTTGGTCTATTACTTTCCTTCTCCATTCTCGTTCTGTTTACCCAACATATTTCCAAACCTCTAGATGGTATTAATGTCTTTTTTTGTTTGTGTTAATTCAGTCCTCTTCCTTTTGTACTTTTTCTAATAATGATAAAAAAAACCCCAAACAATGCTACTGCAGTCTGACTAGAGTTTTCCTACTTTAGTTAATGGAGGTANAATTAATAATAAATTTAAAATTTAAATAAGTGTTATTGATACAGAATTGTTACCTTGGCCCATAATTTACTCCTGAAAAAATACTTTTATCAGAAATGCTAAGAACTATAGTGCTGATAAAATGAAGCTTAGATACAGACAGACCACAATGAACCCTTCTGCTTCCACTTTTTCACCCTATATGAACATGTACAGATGTTCCCGTATGGCTATCCAGTCTCATTCTTTGTCACTCAGAGCTTGTCTCCTGGACAAGGGATTTTTTCAGCTCACTTTAGGATCTTAATTGTGCAGGCAGGTATGGTGGACCCCCTCTTTCCTTCATGCTAAATTATACCCATATTTTCCCTACTGCTGTCTAGAACTTGCTGAGTGGGTTTTTTTCCCCCTAGCCTCAGTAGGGTCTCTGTGAAGTATTTCCTTTTTATTATTCTCTTTGGGGATTTTTTGTCCCCAAACCCTCTTCCTGGAGAAAATTCAACCTGCAAACTACTCTTTCAACTACAGTTAATGTTATAAAATACGAGGTACCTTGTCAAACACTCAGTGATTAGGAATAAATGCTCTCTGGTGGTTATATATGGGAGGTCTTGTCAGGAAAGGTAGACAAACAGAGAAATTTTCTGACCACAGTTTTCCCTGTAATGGTGTCCCTGTCTGATTATTGAGTGGCCTGATTTTTGCTGCTGCATTTTGTCAATACTTTTGTTCTTCTTGTCTGCAAAGGGCTAGCATGAGTGTAGTCAGAAATTGACCAACAGAATGATTTTCTCTCTGAAAAGTTGACATACTTGAATCATGTTTTTACTGACCAGAATTTTGACAGATGATTTATTCATAAGGGGGAAAAATATTTTTAGAAGACCTTTAATAAGAAGTGAACAACCTTTTCAGAATGCAACACGATATAAGTCCAAAGTCACCTAATGCCATACAGCTGGACTTAGGCTTGCAGAGTACCACATTCCCAAAGGTGCCTAAAATGCATCCAAAGGTCCTCAAAAGGTGCCTTTCAGGCATCATATGATGCCTAAAATCTTGCTTTTTGGCTTGCTGTATGTACAGGCAATGAATTTAACATTCAGAGGAGTTTTGATATCTCATTAACTAAGACAATCTAGACACTGATAAACATTAAATGGATTTTTCTGTGAAGGATATTTTGACAAAATTCTCAAAAAGTCCTCCTTTTGAGATTCCTAGGAAGTGGTCACCTACACTTATTTTGCCTTGGAGGTTTTAAGAGGTGCAGGGGGAAAGAAGAATCAAGTGTTTCGTTGCCCCAGAGTTAAAATATGGAAATTTGAAGAAGCAAGCTGCCTCATCTTATTTAATATAAGTTGTGTAGAGGAAAGATAACAGGGGGGGAATTAAATTGTTTTTATATAACGTGGAAACACAATGAGGGAGTCTAAGTATTTTCATGATTTTAATATTACGGTTTCATGTTGATATAGGTCAAGAAAGAAACACTGCAGTCTTGAGCAAGAAAAGTGCCCTCACAAAGAAGAAAACCATACAAGAAATAACACTTACAAAAGAGTTGTTCCTCAAAAATAATCCAGTGTGAAAACAAATCTACAATATTGTGTTGGAAAAATAGAGGTTGGTTAGTCTGGTATGATGTAGCATCACTGATTTATTCAAAACTGTGGAGAGGTTCAGATCTCACGTTGCAGCTGAGAGCTGTAAGCATTAAAGTCATGATAGTCATGATTGCTTCAGCCAATCTCTTTCTGTCTCCAGAAGCATGAATTCTACATCAGCAGGAGACAAAGGCCATAATTTGTATGCATAAGAGTTTGTAACTTGGCAGATGTCTCTGGGCTGGGGGAATCCCACCTCCCGAACATGTCTATTAACAATGATGTGATTGACCACTGTGAACCACCTTCTCAGATGTAAGAGTGAACTTGTCCTCTCTTCCCATGATGATGTTGCAGGTTCCCAGCTGCAGGAGAAGACATCAGGCTGTAGATCTTATTCCCCAGGATGCGTAAGCTCAGCCCTCAGTGACGCTGTTAAGGAAACCATAGAATTGCAGATGCAGCTTGTCCTTCCATTTTCCTTACAAACTGGCTTAGATGTCCTCAGTAAGTTATTGGGTTGTTGTGAATCTCACCCTTACTAAAAACCTGTCCTCTGTGTGGCTGAAACGCCTCAAAATTCTGACTTTGACTTCTGGGTTGGGTATCCAGCCCCGATGTGTGGGCTGCTAAGTATCACAGTGTCTAAATGTCACAGATCTGGACAACGGTGTTTATTATTTTAACACTTCTCAGGGATTGATTGGCATGTTTTATTCTACAAGGTCTTTAGTCTAAATATAGGCCCAAATTTCCATTAAATGTTTTTTTGTTCTTACTCTTTTCTGTAAAATAAAACCTATTTAATTAGTTGATTTTCATAGAAGTCCTTTGAAAGACTTTAGCTGTTTAAGATGTTACTTCACAAATATTTAGTCCACAATATGCAGGAGACTAATATATTTCAATACGTAAAAAGTCCACAAATTGTTCCACAAGTCTGTTTTGCAAATTGCACTGGCACAAAGTGCTTGAAAGGAAAGCAAATAATAGTTTTTAAAGGAACTTTTATGCCGAATATGGGTCCAAGCAGGAAATAGTTCTCTGAGAATATATTTTATGATTTGTCTTTCCCAAATTTAGTTTTGATTTGGAATTTCAAGGACTCTGAAAAAGAAGTGTCTCCCAGAATTCAGGCAGAACTGCACAATTGTCTGTGTAAACACTGCTGTCCTGTATCTTGCCTAAGAAGACTCCCTTGCCTGCTCTCTTCACAATCAAAACCCAGACAAATCACACAGCATTAAATTATGTGTAAAATTTACACAATGAAATATTCTATTTCTGCCATTGAATATCAGCTTCCTAACCCAAGCCAAGTCAAGCCAAGCCAACCCAACCCAGCTCAGCCCAGCCCAGCCCAGCGTAACTTAACCTAACCTAGCCTAACCTAACCTAGCCTAACCTAACCTAACCTAGCCTAACCTAACCTAACCTAACCTAACCTAACTTAACCTAACCTAACATAATGTAACTTTCTGGTTCTTCTGCAACCTGAGGCTTTGGGCTTAAATATAGAGCTTGTTGAAGTGATTCAGAGATGCTTAAACTGGAATGAAGACATGTTGCTAATAAAGCTGAAGACTTTGCATCAAAAAAGCTGAGAGTGGATTACATGCTAAATTCCGCTTGCAGTGTTGTGGCTGAGAGACAAAACCACTCTAAGAAATAATTTCTTAAATGGCTGCAACTAGTGTCACATGAATTCATTTGTCATCACTCTTAGAAAACAATTTAAACAAGCTTTATTGACAATTACCCTAACAGTTTCCTGGAGAGCCAAAACTATTGTCAAGGAAGACAGGATTGAATTTAAGACTGTGGGCAGATGTGTTGTTCTGTAGGATCGTTCTTCAAGTATTATTCCCTTCCCTGCAAGACAGTAAAAAAATAAACCCCAGAACACATATCAGTCTATAAACAATTGCTAGAGTCCAAACCACAGACAATCTCCAGAATGCAAAATAAAGGGATATACGTAATTAAGAAAGTTGAGAAAAAGTTTAGAGGGAAAGAAAAAGTGCAATTGCTGGTTAGATTTCAAATTAGCTCTATGATTAATACAAAACTATGCTTAAGTAATATCCTTAATATTATTTAAACTGACAAAGACTGGAATGTTTTAATTAGGTTCATAATGAAAAGGCTACAGTCAGAACTTGCCAAGATATAATATTGTAGTGTAAACACAAGATTCCTTGCTATGCTTAGAGAGTAAATGGAACAACTAGAAATTTCCAATCCCATTCAGGAACCATTAACTGTAACACCACTGCTAACGAGTAAGAGAAAAAAATTATTTCAATTGCTTCCTGGCAGCCTAAGAATTCTTTTCCTAAATTTCTCTCAATTAAGCTGGCAGAAACTGTTGTAAAACTATGAGAGCGGTTACTTTATTTCTGAAGCATGCTAAGAATATTTTCAAAGAGTTTTGGAATGATTAGAGAGTTTTATCTGCGATATAGTCATGCAGAATTCAAACATTAATCTGGCATCAACCTGGGAAAATTCCCATTGCAGTCATCTAATGGGAAGTAATCAGTCTAAAAGGACTTGCACAGGCTACATGCAAGCAGGCACGGGTGTATAAGCATGAGTGCAAAGGTTCTCTTTGTGGAAGATTATCATGCTATTTCAGTGAAAAAATGGTGAAGTTTTAAAAGGCAGTGAAAAAAGAAGTCATGCTCTTTTAAAAGAGGTGTTTTGTTGTTTTGTTTTTTTTTTTTTTTAAGAAGATCACGCAATTTTATGCAATGGTCATGTTATATGTTAGTTACATGTTCTGATATTTCTTAGATGACAGTAGAGACAATGTTTGGTGTATCTAAATACTCTTATAAACAAATAAATCTACATTTGCCAAAACAAAGAAGCACTTGAATTTTCTGGTTGTACATTCCTGCTTTCAGTAACAGGTAGTAACAAGACTCTTTTTGTACTACTTGAAATATCAGTGTTCCTAGTTTGCATTACTATTTCCTTTTGCATGAATCTAGTTTTTTAACTATTTATTTTTACCTATTTATTTTGTGCAATGCATGAATTACTTCTTTCTGCTGTCAGTTGTACCATTTCACTAACCTTCTATTTTCCCTTATGTCTTTTCCATTTTGCTCTTCTATGTGGCCCAACTCCCTTTTGTTCTTCTTTGATCCACTAAACAGCAATTTTTAGATGGTAGCTGTAGGAATTTTTCAGGTTGGAAACTGGTTGCCCAGAAAAGTTGTGGAAACCCGTCTTTGAAGTTATTCAACACATCACCAGACACAGCCCTGAGCCACCTGCTCTGACTGTGAAGTTGGATCTAATTTTGTAATTGCCCTGTGTTGAGCAGGGGGTTGGACCAGGTGGTCTCCAGACTTTCCCTCCGGTGAAGGTGGCTTCCTTAGGTTTGTGATGGATTCTGGTCAAGATTGAAGAGGTAACAGAAGTGACAGCAACTCTCCAGAGGGTCTGTTGGTGTGGTCTCTTCACTGAAATAGAAGACACTAATCATCATTCACAACCATGACACAATGATCACATTTGGCCTGCTAGTTTATACTGAAAATTAATCCACAGTTACTCGTACATTTTCATTCCTGTAACATTGCTGGCTGTTTTGGAAGTGAATAGGCTTCAATGTGTTTAAAATCTACACTTTTAAATGGAAACTAAGAAAAGGATTTAATTTATTTATTTTTTTCAGTATAGTCTGCTTTGGTGTTCTGTAAGACATTTGCTCTTCTGTTTAGAAAAGTTGGCTATGTAATAGTGTTTACAGGATGTATTTAAAACTACACAAATTGAGTTTCATTTTATGATGAGGCATAAATATGAATTATGCAACTGGTGGCTCTCTTTAAAAATTCTAACTTAGCATTAGGAAGTTAGCTGTAAATTGTAATTAACCATCTGTTCACCATATACCTACCACTTTTGGAAAAGATAAATTGAATTATTTGCCTTACCTAATGCAGAAATAAACTCTCATTCAAAGCCCCAGTTACATTTATTAAGGAAGATTTGCTAACTCTTTAGAAAAGACTCGAGTAATTTTTAAGGATCACTATAATATATACAGAAACACATTAAAAATTGTTCTGACACTTTTATTTATGATGTAAAATGAAGTATCTTGTTGTTTCCATAGCAAAAAAAAAAAAAAAAATTTACAAATGCTAAATTCTAATTATAAATAGTGAAGGGATGAAATTAGAAAAAAAAAAAAGCATAAATTTTACTGAAAAAAGTTAACACTAGTAAGTCAGCAGATAGAATCTAGATTAATTAATGAAAACTACCTTTTCTGAAAATTCTTTGTCTCAGACAACAGAGGATGTAGCAAAGGACTAATAAGGCTTTAACTCACAATGTCCCTATTTTATAGCATAACAGTGAGCTACAGATGGCTCCTCATGCAAATTTTTTAATTCAAATAGTTCAGTAGAAACTTCAGCAAAAGCCAGACATGTCTTAATGCTCTATCTAGTAAACCTCCTGTACACATTACTCACAGGAGACTAGATGCAAACAAAACAGGAAAAGCTGCAGGAAGGGGGCAGAACTGAGTCCCATATGAATGAAATTCGAAGTCCACAGCCTTCACTGAGCTGCTGCAACCTCCTGGAGCCTCTTCCCACTCAAGTTCCACAGACCTCCATGACGACTTTAAAGCCATGACTTGAGGCTCTCATCAGCTCCCCATATTGCTTGCCCTCAGAAATGCCCACGCAATTGGATTTAGTGTGATGTGGATAGCTTACTTGGGGAAAACCCTAAATATGTACTCAAGCACACAACTATATGCAAAGGCATTCCACCCTGGCCAACTCAATGTACCCCATTTGCATTTGGCAAATTACATGAACAGTGTTAAAGAAACAGGATAACCAGATTTTTTCCTGCAAAGGCCCTGATTTTACTAGGACAAGATGATACACTGTGATGAAGCTGTCTGCATTACTATTTGAAAAAAAAAGACCTAGGTCTGAGAAGTCTGGGCAATTCCCAGCCTCAGCCAGCTGGTGCAGCCAGAGTACAACGTGGACTTGGACTTGAGCTTACTGCAAAGATTGAGCCCCTCAGCACGCACGTACTGTTGAAATCTGGTGGGACTCAAGCAAAGGGATTTGTCTGCCTAATACCCCTGATGGGCACACACCTCCAGTATTGGACGCTGCTGGCAGTGCCAATCTTTTAAATCCCAGCTTTTTGTTTTGCACACTCTTTCAACATGTGGAAGAGCTGAATTAAATTTTCCTCATAGAAGTGTTCAACATGACATTTATTACCTGCTGGGAAAATGTCTTAATCATTAGGCTCTAGGGTAAAGGCAGGAGAAGGGAGACCACGCTGCGTGGTTGAAGAGAGCATGCTGCAGTTAGTTTCATTATTTACTCTGCTTCTGCTATTTTTTTTTTAGACATGTTCCTGGCTTGTTAACCCTGCCAATTACCTCATGGTCTTGTCCCATTCCATCATGATGCTTGGGAAGCTCAAAAAGGATTGCTGTCTCCATCCTTTTCCTCTCCTGTGTTCAACACAAAACAAGAAACAGCTCTAGCTTCAAGCAGATTGCAATAGAAGTAAGCTAGCTAGAAGAAAGGAGCTTGCAGGAAAGGGAGTAGAAAGAAGTGGTACAGTGTGCACTGTGAAATTTGGAAATATTGCCAGTCTCATAACTTCTATAAGTTTCTTTCTTTTATTCTCTTTTAATAGAACTTATTTTGAGAAAGTATTACTTGGAATGACAGAGTGCAGAGGGAGGGGAAGAAAAGGAACAAGTTTAATGATTGCAGAAGGAGAGAAGATGTCCCAGTAAAATCTATGAAAGGCTGTCAGACACTGACAACTTCATCACTAGAGCTGGCAGAGATTTTTCAAGCAGAAACCAATTTAATCAGGAAATGTCAATTTCTTGAACAAGGAATTTTCTCCGTGTGTGCTTTTCTTTTACACAAGTTCAATGGACCCCAGTTTGAACAGTCTTCTAGTAGGGCTCCTGGCAACCTGCGGACATTTGGCTCCAGAGCAAAGACTAGCAGCTGGTCCTGCCTCTGAGCAACTAGTTTGTTAGGTCAGTCTTTCTGTTGGGACACCCAGGGTAAGTGGCAATACTTGAAACTTCTCAGTGGAGCTTATTTGATTGTTCTCAGCTTTACTGCTTCACATCACTGAAAGACAGTGGGAAGACTTGGAAGACTATTAAGCTTTGCCCAGTTCTGTACACTGGTGTGTAAAGATAAAAGTCACTAGGGCCCTCTCCTGTTAGAACAGTTTCTGGGGACTCCTCCCAAGTTTTACTAAAGTTTACATGTTTTGTCACCGTATCAGTCAAACATTTGTGCATGTTTAATTTCTGGTCCTACTCCAATGAGACAAAACAGTTGACATGCATCATCCCATATCAGATCAAGTAAACTCTATGGTTTCCCTTAGAATCATAGAATCTTGGAATCATTTAGGTTGGAAAAGACCTTTAAGACCATCAAGTCCAACTGTTAACCTAGCATTGTCATGACCACCACTAAACCATGTTCCTAAGCACCACATCTACACGTGATAAACCAGTCCTTCTCTCTTCATTGTTTTGCAGGCTGTATTTTGCCTGCAAATTCACTGCATCTTATATCCATACAAGTGCATGTGCATGTGTGTGTGCATGTATATGTGGATGTGGATGCTTGATATTTTACAAATAGCTTTTCTAGTTGAAGACCAGAGTAGATAAAATTAATTTTCTGTGCCATTTGAATATTCTACTGAATACTGTGCCTTGATATTAAAATTAAATTCCATTTCTTGGGAAGACCAACATACTTGAACCCTAGGTGATTTTAGCACTATCCGTATTTTCTGGGGAATATTTTGTTCTCTGGAAATGCACAGCACTGAATACTTCAGTGCAAGAATCAACCTCCGTTTTGTCTGGGATAAAATATTTCTTCTACCACTAGGGGACAATGTTGCTCTTCATTTAATAGATTAATTCTGGTGGCAGTGGTGAAGCATTTTAATTTATTTGTAGCAAACTTAAAAGAAGTGTTAAAAATGTTTTCTTTAATACAAAGGAACACTTTTCCTCTGCATCTATAGTACTTTCACGATGCATGCTTTCATTTGAAACAATCAAAATGTTTCTATTTTAAAGAAGAACCAAAACCAGGGTTTGTTAGTGTGAAACTCACTTTATCAATGCACTGTTAAATGTGAAATTATATTAAGTATCCAATCCTAGTTTGGCACACGGAAACTAGTTTGCTTTATTTCTGTTTGGTTGGTTGGTTATTTTTTTGTGTGTTTTTTTTTTTAATCATTTTTTCTTTTCCTTTGGGATAGAAAGATGTTTGGTTGAAGAGCTCATTAGTAAAGAAGAATTAAGATCAATTAATAATACAGTCAGATATGCACATACACTGCATGAACCATTTCTCTCTGTGACCTGCTGTGAGGCACTAATTTGTTATTAAAGCTCCAACATGCATAGAGTTATAGAAATGCATAGTTTCTGGTGAGAGGCAGGAGAATTTGAAAAGAATACACAATGATTCTAAGAAAAAAAAATCTGAGAAAGGCAGCAGGAATATAGGATGATTTTTCTTTTAATACTAGTCATTTTCCAAATATGTGTAATTATCAAGGCAAGCAGCTTTCCTGCAATAGAGAAAAATATTATGAAATCTCAACAGATAATATACATCTAACTATGTATGAATTAAAAAAGCAAATAAAAAACCCACATGAAAATAAATCAAATGTATTAACCCTCTTTTTTCTTCCACTATCTTCAATTAGCCTTTTACTACTATCTTTTACATAAAACACATCCACAGTTTTCAGCTAGCTCAACAGTGTTGAAAGAGAATACTTAGTGCAACTGAGTCACATAATACCAATTTTACTCACAGCAAATGTTTTATGTGTCATAATTACTGGCTGTTTCATTATTCCTTATGTCAATAATACAAGTAGAGTATTTTTATCACCATCACCTTTAAAAATCCTAATTGTCAAATATTCACCTATTTTTCTTGATTACAGTCTTGTGTACTAACATCATTTACATCTGCAGCGAGTCATTAGGGGTCTTATTTGAAATGCACCTCATCAGCAGAATTGCCCTGCATTTTCTCTACATTTTCCCTCAGGAGTGCTGAGCCTTTGAGCAGACAGTCTCCACTTAGCTGTGGTGGAGAGGACCTGCACAGGTCTCAGGGGATGCTCAGGATAGGCAGATCCTCTGATCTGTCTACAGAGTCTCTTTACATAAGCACCTAAACAGCCTGGATCTAAAAGCTATCAGAAATCAGTAGAGCTGGCCAAAGTTCTTCAGACAAAATGATAACCTTCAGAAAATATTAACTTAACCAAGTTAAAGCTAACAGAGATTTCTGTTGGTTTTGATGATAAGTTTTTCTTAAACTGGGGTAAGATTTGGATCAAAGTCAGGCAATGAAACCCAGGATAACCCTCAACCCAATTGTTAGGCTGGGACACTGGAGACAGAAGTACAAGACCCTGAAATAAAACAGACATCACAGTGATTAAAGCCAGGCCATTACATAGTGTTTGTTAGTACCTCATCTGTGTGCATTTATAATTTCTTATCAAAGCCTTTGAGAGCACTTGTTTTTAGTTATATTTAGTTATTTTAATGTGTGGAGGAAAACACATTATCCTAGTTATAAATGGGGACAATAGAGTCAAGATGAAATAGTTTCTGAAACACACTCAGAAACTCTGCAACAGAGCTTGAAAACAATGCAGATCACCAAAATAACAACGTGCTTTCACATCCACTAATCCGAAAGAAAGCAAAACTCCATCTTTGTCAAAAAGCAGCCTGATGCTAATTGAGATATTGGCAATCTACATTCAGGCATAGAGCCCAGTCCTCTGCCTGTATGGATCTGCTTGATGCCACCACCAGTTGCATTCTGATGCTTTACACCATCTTTCTGCAGTACTGTCTGAATCTGACTATAAGATTATTAATAGAATAACAAAATGCTATGGTATACCTACCCGGCAATTCAGAATCACTTGTAATCAATGAGATTGAAAAGACTGGTGACAGTGCAATGGAGATGGCAGTCTCAAAAGCTTCCCAGTAACTGATTTTGCTTTCTACCTATAAAATGCTGCTTGCAGAGTCACCAACATATGGAGCTGGTCTTTACTTATATTAATAATGATTACATTCTCTAGTTCTAGAAAAGATTTCATTTTACTCGAGGTCCATTTAAAGCACCAGACGTTTAATAAAGAAACAAATGAAACAGAGAACAGGAGTCCAGCTCCTATTGCTCTAAGTGCCATTTGGCAATGCTAATTCTAAGAACAAATCTTAGAATTTTTAATTCTTCCCTGTTTAAAATAAAATGATCCTCGATGATAAAAAGGTTAATTTGGAAGGAGAAAAAGGTCCTCTGCTTAAACACAAATGCCAGAAGTGTGATTGTAAACGTGAAGACAGGACACTTATCAAATAGTTTGAGAAGGAATAATTTCAACATCTGACCAACATAAACCAGTGTTTTGCGAGCAGTAGCCTACGGGGAAGCCTATGGGGAAGCAACTGATAATTTGGGGCTCAGTCATGGAAGATGTTTAACACTGTAGTTTCAATCATACTATCTAGAAAGCTGTTGTAGAGCATGGATACCAAATGTGATCAGGAGTTCTGGCAGGTGGAATTCATGGTGCTACAAACTCAGTGAGAAACTAGGAAACCTTCTGTGTAGCTTTCAGAACAGAAATAAGATAATACGTCATTGTGGCTAGCGATAAGAAAGAATGCCAGTATGTGGGGGCACAGTTCAGTCTCATCTATTCAAGTCACACAAGATGCATTCAGATTAGTCTGAAATGCAAGACAATGAAAATTAGCAAGAAACAAGATACAAAGGCACAGTCAATTATATACTGGATATTAGAGTATGAATGACTCTGCCTTATTTGTGATATCTGCATATAAATGCAAAATTGCAATGTGCCTCTTCAGACTCTAATATCAGTTGAAGTTACATCTATTTCTGTCTTTTGATTTTGTCATCTCTGTTTTGCCAGTTATGAAAATAACAGAGGGTGGGGGTGTCATTTACAAAATGAATCATAATTTGACCTCTAGCTCTGCATATGAGCTACAGAAGACAACCTAGCACCAGCTGATTCTGACTCCTGCGGAAGGGATATGAAAGAACAAGCTCTAGTTGGCCATTGTAACTCATAAATGATCTCGGTCAAGATTCTTTCTAGGTCTTTTCCTAAAAAAGGGCTGAATATTGTGGCCTGATAATAAAAGAAGTACATGCAGAGGCAAGTAAGCTGGTGGTTGCCAAATAAATTAACTGAATATTAACAAATTTGCATGAGGAGAGAGTTTAGTGCTGAAGTTTAGAAACAGTTTTGAAACACAAAAACATAATATACATGAAAATGTGAATTCAAAAGTATCTCTAATAAAGGTTTGCGTGCTGGAAGCAGAAAATTTAGTTTTGCCCAAGGCCCAAATGATGATCTGAAAACTGTACTCCGCTGTTACCTAATCCTGGAGGTGCTTAAATTTAGCAGCTGGGTCTTTCATCTGTTTTAAAAAGAAAAAGGCCCTTCAAACTGCTTCTGGAGGTGCCTGAAATCACTCCAATTCTGAGCAACTCAGGACTTTACTCTTATTTGAGCCTGGTCAAACTAGGGATAAAAGTAATCTCCTCTAAGTTTAGATGTCTTCAACGTACAGACATTTATGTCTGTGCAAACCAGTGGGAAGAATGCTTTGTAATTGGACAGATTTTATAATCTCTTCAGAACAATGGAAAGAAATAGGCATTTCTGCTGCAGGATTCAACTGATCTGTTTTCAATGTCTATACCAGAAGATGAATCACGTCCTAGATGTGCCCAAGTGGCTGTCTGCGCTGTAAACATATAAAATAGATTAGATTAATCTTGCCAAATTAGTTTTTGCTGAAGTCCCCTAAGGATTTTGATCTGATAAATGACCTCTTAGCGTGTCTAATACACATCTAAAGAATCAAGGTCCCTGAAAACATTTTTAGGTGGCTGCTTTTCACATAATAGCCTAATCATTGGATTGTTTATGCAGGAAACCGGAGACCAGCCCAAAACCCACCTCAGCAATGCTGAACCACAGGGTCAGCCACCTGTGGGTTCTTACAAGAAAGTCTAAATCTTCATAGTATAAGTAGTGCTGACTGATGGAAAGACTCTCAATTCCCATTTTTAAGAAAAGTCTCAGTGCAAAAAACAATTTGAACTTCATTTCAGCAAAATGAGCAGAAGTCTGTAACTTGTGGTTGGGGTAATTTTCACATTGTGGTACCTTTCGTGTTTTCTATACCATGTGGCTGGGCCACTTCACATTTATTCTGGTTTTTGCTGCCAAGAAAGTTTCTGTATTTCATACCAAAAGAATCATTGCATAAAATGTGTAAAATTGCCATGGGAGTAGTTATCAGAGCCTAGGCTCTGGGTATGGGCCAATTTTTGCTCTATTTCCAGTTTCAGGAAACTTGTGTTCCTTTCCTGAGCAATGGTACCTCTTTCAACAGAAGGAGTGTAAAGCTGGACCCCAGCTCTAAGTGCAGACAGTGATGATTACACAAAGCTACCTGGAGAAAGGAATTGCATTCCCCTCAGATACGTATCATCATGTGTCTACACCTTTTAATGCTTATGTCTTGACCTGGTCTTGATCCTTCTTTTTCGTTTTCAAACAGATATAACATACATGTAACACAAGATCACTTATTAAATCTCTGCACCGCCAAGTGTAATTTTACCTGCAGTGGCTGTGGAACTCCATACACATTACAACACATGAGTCTCACTAAAGAAAAGACACCATTATTTCTCAGCAACACGGCAACAGAATTATCTTTCCACCCCAGCTTGTATAGTGGTATTCCATTTTCTCTGCACAATTTCAACCAGCACATCTACATCATGTTTCAAGTGCGTGTTCAAACCCAAAACTTTCTTATGTCTGTGAGGCCTCAGTTATCCTTGAGCCTACCAGGAGGCAAGATCCTCTTGAGAGCTGACCTGTATGCGTCCGGGCTCTGATGCAATGGGCAGTCTGTGTCTGCCACCCCATGTCCCACCTGCGCTTGTGCTCCTGTCACAAGGTGTACATTGGCAGAGGTGGGATCCATCCTACAAGTGCCCTGAAGCTACATGCTGTAAGAACAGGTGAGATTTTTCAAAAGTCTGTCTCAAGCTGCTGCTACAATTGCACAGCGACCAGAAAGCACCTTGGTTTCAGTCTGCTCCCCTGCCTGGCCACGTGAAGTGTAGCCCTTAGTAGAAAAAAGGAAAGAAATGAAGCTTCCTCCTATTCCAGTTCATACCACAGCCACCGAGTAAGAGCAAAGTTGAGCCCACACTCCCACCCTGAACTTCTTTGAAACCACAGCGGTCTGGCTTCTCCCTTCTCAGGCACTCTTCCTGCTTCACAGAGGGCTAACAAAACCAGATACAGTCATTGCAATAAAATCAGATACGTTTGGCCTCTTGCTATTTACCCTTCCCCCAGTCCTCGTCTCTTAAGACCTTCCTTTTCTTCTCATTCAGGCAGTCTGGTTATATATACCCTCTCTAAATGAAAATCTCACCTACACCCTTTTTAATGTCACCTGCAGCATTTTTCTCTTCTGAAAAGAGTCCAGCCTTTTTTTCTACAAAATCTAGTGTTTCCAGATGTTATAGAAGTCTTTCAAGGGAAAGGTTTGCAGTTGTATCAATTCCAGAAAGCCTGATGTAAAAAAAGCCCAATTCCAGTAACAGGGGCAAGAGAGAAGTGAGTTACAGCTGGTCCTGACTCTGCCCCATCAGGGCATCCCTTGGCAGCTTTCTACATAAAGGTGAAGAAACCCCCAAGAAGTTGTTTCTTGCCTGACCTTTCCCTCATGTTACCATGGAAAACTCTCTTTCCTTCTGCCATAAGAAATTCAGCAGCACTGAAATATTAAAATAAAATCATCCGTTTGTGTGAATAATTGTGAGGATTGTAATCTTCAATTACTCAAAGTTATTAATTCAATTTAATATGTAAATTCAAACCATTTGGACAAGGAGGATAGCACAGGCACAGTATTTTCCATTTTGTTGTTTCTCTTTCACTTCCTAAAGAATTGAGTATACGCAAGTCTTAGAACAGTAAAAGTGATTACATGATTAAAAAAGTAAGGGTCTGTTTTATGCTAAAACTGTCACTGGAAAGAAGTGGTTTTCATGAATATTAATTAGAATAACAAAACTAACAACAAAATCAACACAATAATAATAATGACACTCAACTTTTTTCCTGTGGCAAAGGTTTTTTTGAAATTATTGAAATTTTTTTAAATCTACACCAAAATACTGCTTTAAAAAAAATATTTAATTATAAAATTCTAGATAAAATCTTCATTTGGGGGGGTTGGATGGTGTTTTTTATATGAGAATAATAATGTATTGCTATACATTATAATATATTAATGTAAATTATCTTTCTTCTCTTTTTCTTTCTTTCCTTCTTTCTTTCTCTTTCTTTTCTTCTCTCTCTTATTTTCTCTCTTCTTTTTCTCTTTTTCTTATTTTTTCAGTATGTTATCTTTGTTCTATTTTCACCTCGATAGAAAAATCACAAACATTTGTTTACTATAAAAAAGGATTATTTTAGGGAAAAAAAAAATTTAAATTCCAAAATACTTAAGATAACATGACCACATATTTCAGTGAGCTCATGTCATAACTGTAGGTTATTGTAACTGTAACTTCTAATTCAATTCATTGACTGTAGCTTTCCACTGCCACCTCACAACCCATATTTAAGTTTCAAATCCTGAGAAAACATGCATTATTTAAACATATAATATATTTACTCTCTTCACTGCACCGTAAAGTTCACATGACTTATTGCTGAGTGTGTTTCTTTAAAGATACGTTTGGTATTGTTACAGTAACTTAATTTTTTATTGAATACCAGAGTGAATAACTATGTAAAACCTGCATGATTTGTTGGCATTAAAGCTAAGGCTGCCTCCAGGCACTGTTAACTTATGCATCATCCTTTACTTAATTTCTCTGTTTTGTTTTAATTTGTAAACTGTCTCTGAGCTGGAATGCACATTTTTCATGTAGGTTTGCTTCACTGGTATTAAGAACCTATCTTACTCTCCTGAGTATATGGCTTACTTTGTAATTGGTGCAGAGGAACAGAGTTTATTAAATTGCAGTAATACACTTTGTATGTTTCATAAGTGCACAAGAATTCCATTTAAATTAGGTTTTTAATTTTTTGTATCTCATGCCTAAAATGACATTTGTGCTGACTTGCCAGATATAAAATATCAGTCTGCTCATCAACTTTCTTAACTGTGTCCTTTTATTTCCTTTCAAGACTTTGCTATCTTAAAGGCTTAGTACAGAACCAGATCATAATTTAAGTCCATGGATTCTCCTTAAAACTAAACTACCTGATTTCTTCGGTAGTTTTTCAGCTCAACCAATCTATCAGATGTCTCCTCGATTTTGTCAGCCAGATTATAGGTGTTGTCCAAGATTTTAAGTTTGCCCTCCAGTTCTAATTTGTGGATGAGGAGAGCAAGCCAGAGGGTGAGTCACAACATGGGGATCCTTAAAGCTAGTCTGGATCTGTCCCAGATGAAGGTTTAGACTACATTAGTGGGTAGTCATATCCATCTTCTCTAAAAGGACTTAAATTTTCTTGCTGAGGGAGGCAGTTGATTTGAGTCAAGCCTGAATGCAGATGGTCAACAAAAGCAATGTGGATCACTGGGAGGTTTGGACATCAGTGGAAATTTCACACTGAGCTCACATAGTCATTATAACACCCTTAAATGAGTTCTAGGGCTGCTAGAAACTGCATCACTGGCACAAGGTTATTACTGTAAGCATAGTCATAGAATCATAGAATCACTAAGGTTGGAAAAGACCCCTAAGATCATCGAGTCCAACTGTCACCCCAACACCCCCATGCCCACTAAACCATGTCCCTAAGCACCTCATCTACACGTCTTTTAAATACCTCCAGGGATGGTGACTCCACCACTTCCCTAGGCAGCCTGTTCCAAGGCCTGACCACTCTTTCAGTAAAGAATCTTTTCCTAACGTCCAATCTAAACCCCCCTTGGCACAACTTGAGGCCGTTTCCTCTCGTCCTATCGCTTGTTACTTGGGAGAAGAGACCAACCCCCACCTCACTACAACCTCCCTTCAGGTAGTTGTAGAGCGCGATGAGGTCTCCCCTCAGCCTCCTCTTCTCCAGACTAAACAGTCCCAGTTCCCTCAGCCGCTCCTCATCAGACTTGTGCTCCAGGCCCTTCACCAGCTTCATTGCCCTTCTCTGGACACGCTCCAGCACCTCAATGTCCTTCTTGTAGTGAGGGGCCCAAAACTGAACACAGTACTCAAGGTGCGGCCTCACCAGCGCCGAGTACAGGGGCATGATCACTTCCCGACTCCTACTGGCCACACTATTCCTGATACAGGCCAGGATGCCGTTGGCCTTCTTGGCCACCTGGGCACACTGCCGGCTCATGTTCAGCCGGCTGTCAACCAGCACCCCCAGGTCCTTTTCCTCTGGGCATCTTTCCAGCCACTCTTCCCCAAGCCTGTAGCGTTGCCTGGGGTTGTTGTGGCTGAAGTGCAGGACCCGGCACTTGGCCTTGTCGAACCTCATGCAGTTATCTGTAGCCTTAGCAAGCTGAATTACCTTTCCCTCTCTTTTATGCCCACTAAATGGTGATTGATGACAACACAGCTATTAAATCCTTAGAAGTGGTCTGGTCTCCCACAAAAGGATGGGTTTCACCTGAAGAAAAAAAAAAAAACAAAAAAAAAAAACCCCAAAACCCCCCACCAGACAATGAGTGTGTCATTAATGTTGGGTTTTATTCTTATTCAGTGAGAAAAGTTACATGCATTCATGTGGTACCTGATATCCTCTCTGATAAGAGAGAAATATATATATTTCTGGTAGAAGTTAGTGATGTCTTTTCTGATGCCTGTGTTACTGACTGAGCCTTTGAATGCCAGAGCTGCAAAGTATCTTCTATCAGAAATTTCCTAAGATGCTTGACTCAAAATCATCACATTTGTTTATAACTAGGGACAGAAGGCCAGTGAGGTTGGAGTGAAAGAACCAGGTTTTCACTATTAGAAGTCTAATAACATCTCATTAGACTTAAAACAAAAAAAAAAAATCTCTTCCTAAAAGAAGTTACTTCTCATTTGCAGATATGAAATGATCAGTTTGCTGGTCACCACATTTTAATCTTGTGCTTTTATTTCCTTTCAAGATTTTATTGTGTTAAAGATCTTGTGCAGAACCATCTAATTCCATGAACACAGCTGAAAATTATGTTGTCTGTGTAGTTTTTTAAGATGTTTTGTCAAAACTGTACTATTGTAACAAAAGTAATGTACTGGGTGAGGTTGTAATTTTGGACTCCAGATCAGAACATTAAAATTCAGGCTTACACAAACACATCAATTAGACAATTTTTATTCTTCATTGATTGTGTAGTAAGCTGTCCAGCTATTTTAAGGATAATTTCAAAATTGAGGGAAATTATAAACAAAGTTGACTGAGAGAGATTTCAAAAATAACAGGAGTAAGAATTAGGAATTTTTTATTAAAGTGAATATAAAATCTCAAAAGTTCATAATAAAAAAGGGGGCAATTTCCCTGCATTTAACTAAATAAACAAACAATTAGAAAAAAATATTTAACAGGCAAGAAAAAGTAATCAATATAAATGAGTCTGAAGAATAAATTTTGAGAAGAAAAGTTGAAATTATTGAGAAGAATTTGTAGGGGAGGAGGGAAATAAAAGGAGATGCCTTTAAACAAAATCCAGTGTCATGTGCCAACTACTAGATGGAGATAATAAATTATTAATGATGGGTTTGTGTGTTTGGGGAAAAAAAAAAGAATAAAATACTTGTATCATGAACATATGATGAAGCATTTTGCTCTCCATGGATAAATTCAGAAGGTGTTAAACAACAGCTTCTAGAATAAAATATTTTTTTTAATTAGAAGGTCTAGATGTCTTACACCCAGGAGTCTTAGAAGAGCTGACTGAGATCTGTTGCTTTGTAATATTCCTGTTTTCTAAATAAAATTTAGTGTATCAGGTAAGTGTAATGATTCATGTAACTCTTGAGTACTTAATGACATAAATCTAAGATATGATAGTAAATCTGATATGAGTTTAAGTTAATAAAGAGTTAAATAATAAGAATTGCTGCCAGCAGTGTGGTAGTTTTCTAAAGAAAACATATCTTAGCAAATATTTCATTTTCCGATAAGGATGCAAGTTTGCTTGCTAAAAGTAACTCCATAACCATAATAGATTTTGTACGTACTGCCTAAGATTCTGATTAATTACTGCTATATAACATCAATAAAGCATGTGTTAACATTGATTTAAACATGGAGGACTGACATATCTCAGGAAATCATTCTTAATGAGGAATTGTTGTTGAAAATAATATTTCTAGTGAGATACCACAGCAAACGGCAGCGTGTCTGGCTTTTCATAATTTTTTCCTGATATGGCTGAAAATATATAAATCACTGCTGAGGGAAGTGAGGGATCCTTGCATGGATCTCATGGCTTTAAATCAGGCCTCTGTACTCACAGCTCAGAACAGGCACATTCTCTACTTCTACCCATGTAGCACTTCTCATCTGCTATTCCATCTGGATTTTTCATTACTATTAAAGGTGTTTTTTTGTAAACCATCTTGACCATTTGAAAGTCTAATCATTATTTGTTCCATATGCTAGCTGAATCCCAGCCTTTAAATGTTCTTAAATTTTATTAGATCTTCACAGATTTGTACACCAATATTACACTATAGGCTCCATAAACACAAATAACAATTTTTTATCTTTAGGTATCTCTATCAGAGCCCAAAGAATTCTCTATATACAACTTTATATTTCATTACAAATCTCTACTCAGATGCACTGATTTTGGATCTTAATAACTTGTAAATAACATGCTTTTGGCTTTTGATGGTATACCAGTAAGATCTAATTTTAGTATCCACTAGTGTAACGTCACTTGTTTTTTAACTCCAGTTCAATCTCTAAATACATATTAGCATGCTTTTTCCACCTAAACAGTTAAGCTCATATTTTTCACAATAGTTTTAAACAAAAAATAATTAATTTCTTACTTAATCTGATACTACTTCTTTCTAAATCCACATTCCACTTCTTGAACCACAAGTAAAGATCAGTGACTAACATTGCAGCATTATAATCTTTAAATAAGGATCATCTTATCACTGAAAAATATTAACTTCAGGTTATGTTTTCTTGTTGATGTATCATGCATGTAATTTCCATTAAGAGGGGTTATGCGAGCACATCCACAGGAGAATTGATCTGTTTTTGTTATTCAAGTCCATCTTCAGTCATTCTCCTGTGTTTATTCCTCCAGTGTTTCCCATCTTGTCTTGGTCTACAAATTAACTCTTTCCAGGTGTAGCTCATATAGATAATTTCTGCTGCAGCAGGCATGCATAACAATTAATTGACTGTTACTCTGTGTGGATCTCAGGAGTGAATTAATCAGGCACTCACTAAAGCTTCAAGGAATGGCCGGTATATTTCCATTGCTTGGACAATTAATGCAAAGGAGTGGTTTCTACTGTGCTCTGCAGTAACAGTTCAATATTTGGTTTACCTTCCATTTGGAAAGTTCCCCTCTTCCTTTAGATGCTACTCATTTCCATGCTGTTGAGCCAGGAAAGATTTGCTAGAAACTCAGTCTAAGCATGACCCTAATCTGTTTGCAATTTGCAACGTTCTGCCTGCTATGGGACATTTGCAACCATCAGTAGAATTAGGACAACATTTTCCTTTTCAGAGCAAAGATGAGAAGCTGAATTCCTCATCGTTCGTATGCGGGTCTGGACTGTACCAATTAAAATTTCAAATTGAAACTGTTTTATAATACATCCATACACTGTAAAATAAAATAGCATTCAATCAGGGACAGATTTATGGGGGGATGGAGCAGAGGAAGCTTCCTTTCATCACTTCCACTCTTTAGTATGACATGTGCTCCAGTTTACATGAGGGAAGAACACCACACAACCATCTCCATCCCTGCCTCGCTCAGCGCCTCAGAGTAGCAATATGGATGCAAAAGTAATCTTTATTTGGGGCACAGTAATAATTCTGAGACACTGCTTAAAATCTGAAAGTGCCTAATCAGTTCTGACTTTCTGATTTACTAAAATATTAAACCTCATGAAAGAGTAGCACATAAGGCACATTGCCAATAGATTTGCAGTACTTCCAGCTAACAAGCAGCAGGCAAGACGATGTGTATTCCTTGCACTACTCTTGTTTTCCTCTGTTTTCTTATTTCAGCAATCTAAATCTTGTAGGTATAATCTTCAGGGAAATTTGTGGCAACATAATCAATATTATAATTAATAGAAGAAGACTTTACAAACAAGTAAGAAATTCTAACTGGTGATAAGAACTTTAAAACCAATGTAAGTTGCTGATTTTGTTATAATTTTGGAATGACAAATGGCTTGACAGTAAGTCTATGCAGTTAACCATTACTCTAATTAAAGTTTCCAAAAGTGGGGACATTCTGACTTCTGGACAGGCTCAGGAAACAAGGGACGCATTGCTTGGCCTATAAGGGCAAGCTGATTGCCATGTCTCTGTAAAAAAGCCCTGTTAAACTAATTTCAAGGCAAGACTGTAAACCCAAAGCATTAGGTAGAAAGAATGCTTTGTAAAGAGCTGCTGTAAAAGCCTGAAACTTAAATTTACTTATTCAATCAGAAAAGCCATATAAAAACCTAACAAGACTGCTACTCAGTTTCTCCAGTCAAATGCGTTGCTTTCCATTACTGCTTCTGTTGGAAACTAGTTAGGGCCTCATCCTCTTTCTGTGAAGTCAGTAACTACATTTCTGTCCTGAGAACAGTACTGGGTCACAAGGAATTGCAGCTTATGTCCTCAGTACTTTTTTGTGATAGAGGAAATAGGAACTTTGCTATACTAACAGCAGAAGACAGCTAGTCCAACAGCTAGCTAGCCATCTTACCTGCAGACCAGATTTTAAACCTCTTCAAAAACTACAAAAAATAATGAAAAAGACAGTTTTACATGTCATCTTCCAATAGGTGATACATGCCTTGTTTTTTTCGGTCTTTTAGATGACTCAAAGCAACTCCAATCAAATGTACACAGAAATTGTGTGTGTATACACAAATACAGATTTGAACCTGGATCTTCTATGTGGAGTTGAGTTTTTCCATTTCTTTTATTAGAAAGAAGCTCAATAACACTTTGTTTTCGTCTGGGTGTGGAACAGGAAACACTGAAACTGGAAAAGCTTTGTGATAGAGGCAAGCATTGCTCGATGAGTTCTCCATATGCCACTTTCATCTCTCCAGATGCCTTCATCTGTTTGTACTGTGCTCTATACAGGGACACCTAGCTGAGTTTTAATGGCCCCTAAATCAGCAATGTCTTGGAGGGCAGACTAGATGAACTAACAGACTTTTTTTGCTCATAAATGGCAGCAAATATTCTAAACTTTCTCTTTTTCTGCTGTGTTAAACTGTATCATGTCTTAGAATACTACAACACAGCATGAAGGATTAGACTTTGACCAGATATCATTCAGCCTTTATCAAGCTGGTATACCACCTCCCTCGCTTTCAGGTCCAGTCTCCCTGCCCAGACACACATCACATTTTGTCTGTCCTTTGCCAGAGCCTCTGGCATGGGAATCTTTTTTATCTCTATTATCTCTGTTACCTTTTTGCTTCTCGCACTCACTTCCACCCTCCCGGTTTCTCTTAACTTATGGTCACCCATCAGTTTTAATTCAAGCCAGCCTTCATTTGTGTTCTCTTCTTTTTGTCTTTTAATATGTCATTGTGTGGTTTGGTTCCTGCCGTGACACCCCTCGTCTTTTGGCAGCTGCTGCTTCCTCCTGGCTGTCCCAGCCCCCTCGCAAGCCACCTGCCTCGGCCGCTCTGGCTCCCTCCACGTTACACCTGTCCTCAGATCCCCCCAAGCTGCTCTCTGCCATTTCCACTCCACTGAACAGCCCTTACCAAGGTCAGCTGTGACCCCTTCTCTCTCTAGACCTCCTTTCTGCTTTCATCTGTCTCAGTCTCTTGGCTAGATTCAGCAAAATCTATCATTTTCCCTGCCTTAATCCTGCATGACACCAGTTTCCTACCTCCTCTCTAAACACCCTTCAACTGTATTTTACAATTGCCTTCTCCTCCCCTCTCTTGCACTTAACACTGAAGCCCCATGGGGCTCCACTAACATTCATTTTATTTCTCTTTCCCTTGTATATATTATTCCTGATCTTGGATGATGTCATTAAAAAAAATCAGTCTCTTTACGCTCATCTTTCTTATACTTGAGTTCATGCTAATATATGCATGCATTTTACATGCTTATGTAACAGCTATAACAATATTGTTCCACTTCCACATTGAAAAGTGCGATCTAGCTCTCTTTCCCTGCATTCATTCTTCACTCTCCTTTACACTCCTGATTCTCAGACAGGGCTTCAAAAATTCAGAATTGATTTCTAGCCCTTGTTATCCCCCTTTAGCTTTTCAGCAGGACTCATGGATGAGATCTCTCTCCTCTCTTCTGATGTTCCCTAGCAAAAACATCTGTGTATCCCAGAGTAATAACCTCTTACTTAAATTGCCACGATGTTCTTTCGCCTTGCACCTTCATCTAGGATGCTGCTGCAAAATTTCTGTGGTTGCCTACTTCCATTTTGTCCATTCCCTCCACTTTCTCCTGCTTTTCATTTCATATTCTCTTTAGGCCTGTTGAGTACCATGCCACTGCTCTTGCTGATTCCAGTTCACCGTCTCTTAAGCTACATATAAAGTAACAAAACTGATTGTATGTTTTGTTCTCCATATGCCCTTTTTTTGTGAATCTTGACCTCTCTGAAACGGTTAGTATGCCTACACATCCATATCCCTCTAATGCGCTTCTTGTACACATCAGTGCTCTCAAGAAAGACTCTGAGAGACACCAGGACTAGTGTAAGCCTTTACAACTTATTTCTCTTTACCACCAGTGAGCTCTGTACAATAGTGGACAAATTAATACATGCCTAGTATTTATACACATTTGATTTCCATAGGACAGCACTTTTTTTCCTCTGCCTTGTATGAAACCAGGCATATTGTCAGATCTTGGCAAATAAAAATAAGACAATAAAATGCAAAATTGAATACAATCACAATCCTTAGTTTTTCTCAAAGTATTCAGTGACAAAGGAAAGGTCTATTGTGTTTTTTTCCCTATTTGTGAGAATACCAGGCAGCTTGATTATTTCCTTAGTTAACAGGAGAAACAGAAGGATGTATTTTACTTTGTGCTGGGTAAAAAAGCAGCAGTCAGAAGCACTGCTTCTCAGGGGGGCATGTTGCAGTGAACATAAGGTAGTACTTCAGCTGTACTGAAGAGAAGAACATAAGGGGAAAGAAAACACTGCAACACCAGTGACAATGAAAAAAGCTGAGTATGCAAATCAGTAAAATTCCCTTTCCTAGTCATATGCAGAGGTATGCAACTCCTTCCTATTATTTTTTTCAGATTCTTCAGGTTTATTATGAAACACAGCACAGTGGTAGCCATGGGAACACTATTAAAGTTGTATTTGGTTTGCCAGGCAAGGATTGGTCTTTGCAATCCCACAGGATGCTGCTCAAAGTATTTTATAGATTTTTTTGTCCACATTTCAATGTTGCCAACATAGGTACTGTAGCATAATTGACAGGGGTTGTTTTCTGATACCGTAAAATTTTTCACTAAACTTTTTGCATAATCATGTTAATACAGGTTTTAAAGAAAAGCTATAATACAACCAGAATACAACATACTTTACCAGTTTTATTCCCCTGGCAATTTGTTCCATGTCATTTTTTAATTTACATTCCCTTTCCCAAATCATCTCTTACAAGTGTAAAATGCCTTACACCTACAAAATATGTATGAGGCCAATGGTGAGACTGAGATAGCATATTTTTTTTTTTTTTCCACATCTGAAATCTGTAGTCCAGAACAAAACATGATTCACTTTTCCCTCCAAGATTAGTGTATGTCGTTGCATGAACTGGCAAGCTTGGCTTGCCCAGGTAATCCCTGCACATTTAGATTACTTCATGCCACGGATGCTGAGAAGGGAGATGGTGTATGTGGAAAGCAGGGAGAGGAGGGAATGCATGCAGATGAACCAGGTTCCACCCTCGCTCAATCCCGGCTCAGAGCAGTTGTGCAGCAGATGTTATCCAAAATGCCAACGTTGTGGGGTATGAGAAGTCAGGATCTCCTCTCATTCATTGCATTTGGGTTGCATAAATATTGCCTTGAGAGAGGATTCCTTCCCCAGTTTTGGCCCCGATGTAAGAACATAATATCTTTCAAGGCAATTTGGTTTTGGCTCTTTCACAGGTGTGTTTATGCCATGAATTCAGGGAGGACAAAAGCTTTTGCTAAAAAAAAAATGAGCAGGTCTGTCTTCATTCTTACCATCAGCTATTGAAATGGGAATACAAACAAAGTGGTCCCTATCTCATTTTGCAGGGATATTGTTGATGAAAAAAATCAGCTCTCGGTACTTGGTTTTATTTCTGATTTCCTGACTCATGCAAAACTAATGATTTTCATTTTAGCCTGTGGTAAATTAGGCCACTATTTCCAGAATACATAATAGCAATTAGAAATTGCTTTGTACTTTGTAGGATTATTGTACCAGATGTCGTTGCCTGACAATGTTACAAAAATCAGGTGTTTAGCTGTCAGAATTGCTGCAACCTTGGAAATGTTCTTTGATGTTTTTCTGGCTTTGAGAGACAAAACCATAAAAACACTGGAAATACAAATGCCTGTGTGCTAATCCATAGCAGTACCAACAAGAAGTGGTAATATTGAATTTGGGAAAACCTTGTGACCTCTCTTTGTCTTCAGGGAAGGGACTTTTTCCTTAAAGTAGCAGAAACTTCCCTGGAACTCATTCTGACTCCATCTGTTTTCCTATGACAGTCCCAGCTCTTAGAAAACACAGATACTGTTTTATAGCTCAGGAAGGAATGTGCCAGACCAAGTTTTCATTACTTGATCTTACAGTGCTCCAGTAAAGTGGATCATACAGAGCTGCCAAGAATGGCTCTGGGCTTGAGTGTTTTGTAGCATTGGAGGGAACAGAAAGAATGAGAAACCAAAGTGTTCAGCTTGATGTCAGTAGGATGTAAAGAAATAAAAGAGAAAAAAATTGAAGTGCTGTGGAGGAAATAATTTTGATGAAAATAATTAGAAAGAAAGTTATACCTGTGGCAAACTGAGGGGAATATTGGAACACAAGTGGTTTTAGGCTGAGTAACATTCACAGCAGAGGACTTCAGCAGAAAGGGTTGGAAACATCCGTTTGCTTTTGAAGGGCACGTACTTACAGGTGCAACTCTGAATGCTCTACAGTAAAAGGAGAGATGGCTACAAAAAAATTAATACTCCTATAAACAAAATAGTAGTAGCTTATCAAGGAAGCTCAGTTATTATGATCTAAATGACTTTGGAAGGAGCCTGGCCAGGTGTGAAGAATCACAGAATTGGAGGAGTGGGAGGTCCAACCCCACTACTCAGAGCCAGGGCAATTAGGAGCAGGTTGCTCAGGACTGTGTCCATTTGGGGTTTGAATATCTCCAAGAATGGAGACTCCACAACCTCTCTGGGCAATCTGCTTCTGTGTAATGACTACCCTCACAATAAAAAAGATTTTCCGTATGTTTAAATGAATTTCCTGTATTTCAAGTTGTGCCAGTCACTTTTTGTTCTGTCTCTGGGCACCAACAGAGAGTTAGGGGGGTTCTTTACTTCCCACGTCAGATATTTATATACATTGGTAAGAACCTCCCGGAGCCTTCCCTTCTCCAGGCTGAACAGTCCCAGCTCTCTCAGCCTCTCTTCATATGAGATCCTCCAGTCATCTTCAGGCCTTCAGGCCCCTTTACTGGACTTTCTCCAGTATGTCCATGTCTATCCTGTACTGGGGAGCCCAGCACTGGACTCAGCACTCCAGATGTGTCTTACCAGCGCTGAACAGAAGAGTAACATCACCTCCCTCAACCTGCTGTCAGTGTCATACTATAGTTAATACTATAGTGTCATTACTATAGTTCTGTTTTAGCTAGATGGTAATTTAAAAGCTAAGAAGTCCTTTCTCCTCCTTTGCAATGACACTGACAACATCAGAGCACTCAGTAAAAGCTTGTCTTTCTGAAATTTTTATGGATATTCTTTTGACATTGCAAAACATTTCTTCTAGAGAGGCGGTCATCACTTAGAACTATTTAAGCTTGTATTGCCCAATTAATAAGAATAAATGCAGGTAAGGATTATTGACACCAATAATCAAGCACTGCCTATAATGAGATGAAGAACATTTTGAATCTACTGGCCAATGCTCTGGGATTTCTACAGTATTGATTAAACATCCATTTTCTGAGCATCTGATAAGCAAGAGCACTTCCCCCGATCAAGACAACTAAAAATACAGCCTGTGATCTTCATGTTAGGGAGGATTAAGGGTGAGCTGCCCTGCAAAGGACAGGGAACCAAGAGCCATGGCAAAAGCAAGGCAAGCAGGGCAGTGCCCTCCCCAGCATGGGGTCCAGTCCCACCTTGCCTGAAGATGGAGAGCAGAGTGTGGCTGGAATAGCTCAGGGATGGCCAGACACACTGGCAGCAGGTCTGAGATCCAGCCAGGCAGGAAAGACAGGCCAGGCACAAGGCTGGGCACAGCATGCCTGCAAGGAGCTCAGGCAAGGACCATGGGTGGCGTAAATGCAGCTCCTGACTCATGGGCAAAGGGTGCACAGATGGAGGGCGAAAGTGATGATTCTCCAGCTTCCTTCTCACAACACAGCTGCTTTCATGGCAGTCAGCTCCAAGGTGGCACATCCGCACCAGATCAGAGTAGACCCTGAACACGGGCAGCCCAAGCCCGGGGATGAGGAGGGGGACAGAAGCTGCAGAAGAGGCGCAGGCACAAAGACATTACAGGACAATTACAACCTGCTAATGCACTCAGGGCCTTGATGGTTTATCCATATTATTTACTAAGCCAACAAATATTTATTTGATGCCATTCTGGTCTATTCTCAAATATAGCACTTTGGCTTAAATTTCACCCCTGTGTCTGTAGTCTGGCAGCAAAGCAGTGGTATGAATTTCCCATTTAAACGTACTCAGTGGAGTTACCTTCTGTGAGCTGATCCTTACTCACACAAAGCTCTTGTTAACACCAGTGGAAGTTTTGTTTGGGAGCCTACAGCAGCAGTAGGTGATACATACTGAAGTGTTTCATTCATGCTAGTGAATCGTTCTATTTAGTAAAACGCTTACATCCCCTCTATTGATTCAAGTTATCCATCTACCTGCTGCATTTCTTTGTCCCTAATGAGAGTCTGATTTAGAGTTGATTTCTTCTCTGAAACAAACATGTACGGTGTATTACAGATTTAACTATGATATTTATCCCTTACAGCAGAGCTGTATCTTATGCAACTAGGTCCTTCCATTCTGCCACAGAGGACACTGAAGTTCAAGAGAGTTTTTAAGCTCACTCTTCTACCATTTTCAAAGACTGTCAAGTGTAAGTCTTATTCATTCTTTATGACTCAGGAAGTTTATTAATAATTTTAATTACAATTGTACATTGGTGATACATGGAAATACAAAAAGTTTAGGTTTGTCCATTATTTTAAGTTTGATATATACTGGAAATACATTTTTCTCTTTTAATTTGCTCTTAAAGCAGGATAATGGTCTGGTGTAGATGTGGAGTTCTTTTGTACAAAACTGTGTTTTTAAGGCTTGGTGGATGCTTTAGAAAAGATAGATTTTGATTAGTTGTGAACATTTAGCTTGCATATAGATTTTGTATTTGAATTGGAAATACTCTTTCTTTGTTGATCCTAGTAGGTAGTATAGAATCATAGAATCATAGAATAGTTTGGGTTGGAAGGGACCTTTAAAGGTCATCTAAAACAACCCCCCTGCAGTGAGCAGGGACATCTTCAACTAGATCAGGTTGCTCAGAGCCCCGTCCAACCTGACCTTGAATGTTTCCAGGGATGGGGCATCTACCATCTCTCTGGGCAACCTATTCCAGTGTTTCACCGCCCTCACTGTAAAAAATTTCTTCCTTATATCTAGTCTAAATCTACCCTCTTTTAGTTTAAAACCGTTCCCCCTTGTCCCGTCGCAATAGGTCCTGCTAAAAAGTCTGTCCCCATCTTTCTTATAAGCCCCCTTTAAGTACTGAAAGGCCACAATAAGGTCTCCCTGAAGCCTTCTGTTCTCCAGGCTGAACAACCCCAACCTGTCCTCATAGGAGAGGCGTTTCATCCCCCTGATCATTTTTGTGGCTCTCCTCTGGACCTGCTCCAACAGGTCCATGTCTTTCTTGTGCTGAGGGCTCCAGAGCTGGACGCAGTACCCCAGGTAGGGAGCAACCTCAAGATACTATTCCTCATGATGAACTAGTCATTTGCTTTTATGGGATCTGTATCTCAGTAAACATCATTAGAGATCACTAAAGAAACAGTTAGCATAATTACATAATCAAAAAGGAAGATACTATTTTGAGAAGATGTCTGGTAAAGCCCAGCAGCTGCAATACTTAAAAGCAGTGACACCTTATTTAAAACGTTATTTTGAGGAAGCACCTCTCTTTGACCAGCAAGGAGTTAACATTGCAGCAGAAAGACAATAAGCTGATAATGAGCGTAAAGAAGAACTCTTTCTAATGTACCTCTTTATTTATCTCTTCTGACTCTTCCCCTTTCAGGTTAATAGTAAATTTTACTGAATATTCATTTACGAAGTATTTTTTTAAAATTCACAGAAAATTGTCATTATAGCAAGGACTGTATTTGCTGACAAGATCTACACTACCTACAATGTCTATGTTTCTTTTCTTACAGGAATCCATTTTGAAGTACAATCCTAAACATACTAAAAATAATGACAGAAAATAAGATAAACCATAATTCTTTCTGGTTTTCATTTCTTTTGCTACTATTTTAGATGAAATTTGATCTTATTAAATGCATGTGGTGCATTAATGAATGAAGTTCAGTAGGAGATAAAGCTTTTAAAAGGAATATGGAAACATTTTTGCCATAAATACTAGTGAATGTAGGAAAACATTTGAAAATTTGAGATATGCTACAACAGGACTGAACTTGAATATTTTCTTTTTCATCTGTTTTATTTACATTGTCTCAGAAGATCAAAATACTGAAGGTATAGTTCATTTCAAGATCAAGATATGTGAACGAGGGTATCTGAATAGAGGTTTATTCATGGGAGTGGGTTCCTTAAGCCCCCACTGCCGTCAGTGGAGATCTAGGACTCCTAACATACGTGCCACCTAAAGGTCACTGTGTGGTGATACACGCGAGTTGCTTTTGTTGGAGGCCAGATGGCCATATGCTGGCACGACTCGGATGGCACCCGGCAGCTGAGTGTGGGCGACCAAACTCAGCTCCCTGTCACCACAGCTCCCTGTAGTGGGAGTTTAGACACCTAACTCGCATATGGGCACCTCAATCTAGGTATTTTAATCCAGAGCCAAATCCCATCCAAAAAGCCAGAGAAAAGCTGCATGCATAAATTTCCACAACAGAAAAGTGTATATTTTCTGCCTGTTAAGTGCTATGTGTCGTGACACATATAGACATAGACGTCACATTTGTGCGCACTCCACAAGTTAAACAGTGCAATGTCAGATGAAACTAATTCTGTACCATATGATGGAAGATTGTTTTCAGCGTGGTATAGCTGCATTTCCACAATATCAGATAAAATTGAAAATCTCTGACTACTGCAAAGCAGCCTAATTTATGCCTGATGTGCTCCATGACGCTTGCTTGCGCAAATTCCATCATAACCATGCAAAGTAATTTTTCAAATCCATTTGCATGTGTAAAGTAATTCACATCTGCCTATGATCACATATCTCATCATTAGTGGTCTCAGCAATTATACGTGTGTCAACTCGCCGAGCACCTCTTCTGCTCAAAGCCTAAAAGCTTGTATTTTCTGCCTACCTTGAACATATGCAAGACACTCTACCAACCTTCACCAGACTGTGAGAGTGCTTATATAAGAAATTCTTGAAAACATTTATGGGAAAGAAAATGTGTGTGGTGTAAGTGCATAATCCATCTTCATATCAAGGGTAGATGTGTGTAAATCACACTCAAAAAACATCACAGACACAATAAATGGCACATTTTGCAAAGCTTTATTGCATTCTGTGAAACCATCAGCATTTCTAAGAATTCAGCAGTGGGAATCCATATACTGATTTCTCAATATACTCTGTCTAAGGTTTGCAAAGTCCAGGACTGTTTAACCACACACATCCACCTCTAGGATCTAAACAGATGGCATGCAGCTGAAATCTACACAGTTAGAGGAATCTCCACTTACAGCCCAAAGTTTAGGAGGGGTTGATAGGTTCAGAAATCCCTCGCACATTGGTACCAATTGTTCCTTTTCAGGTCTGCTAACAAATACACATTTAGATTGGTTTGCTTTGTCACTAAGGTTTTGTATTTCAATATGCTCATATAACAGAATAAATGCATGAAATATATATATTATGTATAGTTCAAAAGTACATACGTACTTCTATAATTAATAGAACCATTTAGTAACAGCACAGATTGCCCTAATGGTTTTGTGGGGGAGATATGCTGTTTGAGATCTCTATGGTCAGCTAAAAATTCTGGCACCAAACTGTTGTAAAAGGTGTGTGTTCAGACTTCTCTGCCCAAGCAAAGGCTGCACAGTTGCTACTTTTTTCTAGGTCCTGCAGAATGGCCTGGCATGGTGGCAAATTTGTCTGTACTTTTCAATTGCACTAGCAAATTGTATAAAAAGTTTTACTCTTCTCTGAGAATCTCAGCTGGCTGAAAATCCTGATTCACAGAAACAAACACATCATCCTACCCAAAGTAGAATGAAAATGACCTTGATTTTAAACTGCCTACATTTATATTTATGTAATTAAATAAATAATTTTCTGATGTTTTATTGCCACACACTCTTCCAGAATACTGAGTTCTCCTGGGACATGCAATAGTATCAGCTCTGACAGTCAAACTGACATCCAGTTTCGCCTCTCGCACCTGATTTGAGATATAATTTAATTCAGTTGACCTCTCCCTTTTTCATTTACCATATAATTTGGATAATGAGGAAAAAGGAAAGGCAGAGATTGAGGTATTTGACTAGGTAAAAGAGCAGCAAATTGTGTTTTACATTTTTTGATATGGTCTAGGTCAGTTCCCTTTTAATTGCCTTGGCAAAAGTAAGACTGACTTGTATTCTGTAGTTACCTAGATAACATCTGACAGGAAACATTTTTGCTAGTAATTATCAGTTCAGATGGCCTACCAGATGAGGAAATGCTTTTTTTTTAATGCCTCAAATGGGAAGATAGTGACTTTCTACAGTTCAGTGTGTCAATTGCTTGCTGTCACTGATTTCTGCAATACATAGCAATGATGGTAAATCTGCCAAGGTGAGCTTTTTAAAACCAATCTCAGTGCTGTTCCAGGGGTCAGACTCATCACCATGGAGACTGATACAAAAAAAATCCTGCTGTTTGACACAAAAGAATAAATCTGTGACCAAACCTAGGGTGCAGTGTCTTGAGTCATGATCTTCTGAAGCATTATCATCAGGTTGCTGAGTTACTGTGCTGGCTTGGTGAGTCTGCTTTCCTCTGCTGAAAACATGTCTTGGCATCCAAGCAAGCGTGCCTGACTCAGTGGCACAAGTACACGCTAAATGGCCTTTGTGCATCGACTTGAGGATTTGTACCCTTACTAAACACAGAGCACATATTGCTTTGTTTTCTTTCCAGGAATCCTAGAGTGATTCATTCCTAATAAACAAAAGACAGATTTACTGGCCCTGTTTGTGAGACTAAAGATCATCTTCTCAATGTGGTTCCCATAGTTTCTTCATAAACACAAGATACATTTCAAAACCTTGTTTTTCTTCCCTGCTTCGACTTCCTTCTTTCTATAGTAGGGAATTAAAGTCTAGTTTCACTCAAATCCAACTGAGCTGGCATTCAAAGGCCATTCGTGTCCTATGGAGGATGCCCTTTTTAAAAAAAAAAAGTAATTCAGAACTTGAAGAATGAGACTAGAGATACTGCTGGCATGTAAAAGTTGCTCTCTGTGGTTCAAAAGCTGGGGGAAAACTGTATTTACAACTGCAGTGTGCAATGCCTGACACTGATATGTGTTATATTCACCTGAGAACAAATACACACACAAATAAGTAAATAAACAGTCCTAGTTCCTAGCTCTTCATTCTGCCTTCTTGCCCTGAACTTTAAGGCAGCCCATACAGATAAATAAAAACCAGTCCTTGTTACCAGCTCTCCGTTTGCTTTTCTTGACCTGAATTTTAAAGCTGGATTTGGGGAAGAGAGGGCATTTGCACTTTTCTTGGAGTGCCTGAGGCGATCGTGGGCTGAGGGCACGCGGTGCATATTATGTTCTTTGCTTTTCAAGATGGTATTCCATCTTCACGGTTACATTCAACATGGATCTGAATCACATCGATTCAATTACAAAGTCACCTTAAAAGCATTAGTACTGCACTGACCATCTCTGGGAGTCTGAAATATTCCAGACTGCCAACAAAAGTCTCAATTTCATTACTGAATACCTGTATGTGGCTATAGCAATGCAATTTCTGCACCCAAGTTTTATCATTTGCACAGCTCCTGAAAACCATTACATTCTCAGAGTATTAATCCAGTTAACTAGACAAGGTAAGCATTTTTTAAATTAGTGGGATTTGCCAAGACAGCTGATATTCTCTTATCCAATTATTTATTCGTAATAGCTCACAAGGATCCATTCTGATATGAACCATCCAATTTTCAGAAGTATTTTAAAGCGGAGGAAGCAACCTAATGTAGCAGAAGAGTTTAGTTCAGGTCTTGATAAAGAAATTCCAGATACTTAATAGAAAAGAAAAGCACTTTTGTCTTCCCATAGTGCACAAACCATAGACTTCCATTTTATTTTATATGTGCTGGAACAAATAAATGATTTAACCGATGTGGACATGTTCCTGCTCTGTTCTATCATACATCAAATTATTCCTGTGTTTCCTAACCAGATTTAGTAACATCAAAAACCAAACTTTTCTTCTTAGTAGTAGGGGTTTTTTTAACAGAATATAAATTTGCCCTCCAAAAACGCATTTTGGATTTGATAAAAATTATTTATAAACTCACTTTGTTTACATCAAAAACCTGTACCTGACAAAAAAGTGGAGAAATTAGTCAGAAACTAATACAACTTTAAAAAAAAGTTAAATAGTTCCACAGTTAAAAATAAACTCTTCCTTTATTTTAATTCGGTATGCAGATATAGTTTCTTTTTCCATTTACAAAACAGCAAAAGGTTTTCACTTTGCTCCATTCTGAAATAAAATTCCTCTCTCTACAGCTTTTCTATGCAATTAAGAATGGAATTAGGCCTGTTGTTCTGTTTTGATGAATGTAAGAGAACCCAACCCATATTATCTACATAAAATAAAAACATATGCTCCAGAAAATAAAACTGAATCTTCTTTTAGGAATAAGGAATGCAGAGTTGGGATAATTTTAAATTCTTGCTGAAGTCAGAAACCAGAGGAAAAAGAATTTAATCTCATTCTCCTTGATAGCTTACTTACTGGACACTCAGTTTTTCTGTATCCATCTTGCATTTCCAGGCAAAATATGTTTTTACTTTTACTGCATAAATAAATCCTTCTTGGAGAAAGAGTCTGTCACTTGTGTTTGTATAATTCTCTAACATTCTTCAGTTTCAGTCTATCTAAACATTCTGCAAGACAACACTTTTATTGTGAGGTTGGTCAAACACTGGAGTAGGCTGCCCAGAGAGGTTCTGGAGCCTCCAGCTGTGGAGATGTTCAAAACGCAAACTGTCCTGGGCAGCCTACTCCAGCTGACCCGGCTCTGAGCAGAGGGGGTTGGGCTAGACCATCTCCAGATGGTCTGCCAGTCTTAGCCATTTTCTGATTCTAAGATAGTCAAAGTTCCTCTTACAATGGACAAACGTCCAACAGCTGTCTGGACATTTGGCAGAAATAGCATCTGTGTGGCTGTGTACAAACCTTTCCACCTGAAAAGCAATCCTAAGCCAAAAAGATGGGTTTGTCTCATAATAGCTCAAGGTGTAAGTAGTACAACTCAAGGCTGTTTGCTGTAGTGTGAGAAATCTGAGCTGTTGTATTATTTCTAGAATATAAGCATGGAAATCTGAAAACAGCAATGTCCTATTTATTGTCTCTGTAGCTCTGGATCATATTCTTAGTTCAGATTCTAAATTTCTTTGTGGTTCTAGCTTCAAATATTTATTTAACAATCTCTGAATAACAGTAACTATGAAAAGCTTTTTTATATAGAGAGCTGACTATCGTCCCTAACTCTTGAGCCTGTATCCATACCAAGAATTAAAATTGACCCATTCCCTGAACCTAAGGGAAAGTGCCATGGCATGGCTTATGTCCATATGTTCATACTCTCTCTTACCCTTCCCTTGACAGCATAACCTGGGAAAACTCCAGATCACCCCTCCTTTTTCTCTACCATGTGTAGTCATCAAAAGGTGCATGTGGAGTCAAAGAAAAGTGCAAGGAGCTACCATCTTTTTCCCTGTGGCCTGAGACGAAGTGCTCGCTGTAGCAGAACACAGAGCACACCACACCACTCCCACAGTGCCCGAAGGCGGCGTGTGCTTTCTGTAGGCAGCTGGGGCTGCAGTTCTCACCACTCTTCTACCCTGATGGGCCAGGAGAATCAGGAGGCCATGACAAGGCAGTAAAAGAGGACCATGCATAATTCACTCCAAGAGTTCTGTCTGTTTGGCAGATTTCTTTATTTAATTAAAAGTTGTTGATGATTCATTAGAACGTCTTCTGTCATTCCTGAGAAGTTCCCTGGACTGCTCCAGCATGACTCTTCTCTCAAGGTGGAGTGGTTGAGGCCTCATATTGGAGCTACTAACTAAGGAGTGAAAGAGACATAGCTGAAAAAAACGAGAGGAAATGCTGCTCAGACAAAATATAGATTGTGATCAATGTAAGGTATGTGGAAGTAAAAATAGCATGTCTTTTTGTTTTTCTTTTTCACACATATTTGAAGAACAATATCTTTCAGCTAAATGTGACACCATGATTCAGTAAAAAGGAAATAAAATTAAAATGTCCCCAAACTTGAGCATGCTATTGTATAGATATTGTATACAGCTATATAGACAATAATTTACTGTTGGCTTCTGCAATATTCTAGCTGTAAAAGAATCCACTTCAACCTACATAACAACATTAGAAGGTAATGCTAACGCAATAAATTTCTGTAAGCCATATAATTCATCATCCTTTCAAACAAAACACCTGGCATTCATCCTAGAAAAGGACAATTTTCCTTAAAAAATAAACTCCTGTTTCACGATCTAGGTTTACATAGATATATAGCTGCCTTGGGAAATGCAGAACACCACTGACTATTAGTGGAATGGTCTGATCCTTTTTGTTATCATCTCTGGCGGAATCTGTATGAGAAAATTAAACAGGGTCAGGACATGGGTCAAGAATGGGGCTGTGACTGTCCACAACTGTTTGTACGGTCTCTGGCAAGGCTTTGGTCTGGGACAGCAAGCACTGCCAGAGCAATGCTTGAGCACACCTCTAGAGACAGCCTCGACTAGGGGTTGTTCCCAAGGAGCAGTATGGATGAATGCTCCTTTTTGGACAGGAGGCAAGTTTAACCAAATGAACATGATCTGAGCTGTGCCCCATGCCATCAGGGCCAGAGAACGGTCCCTTTGCCTGTTTTTGGTAGTAGTATAAATATAACCTGTGTGTAATGCATGTTGCTTTCCCTACAAGTCGTGACAGCACAAAATAAGTGGGCTTTTCATTATTTGCTTTAAGTGATCCATATTTCCATTCATAGAATATTAATGAAAGATCATTCTTCATCCTGTTCTCAAGTGCTGATGGAAATCTCAAGTTCATTGATGAATTCAATATCTTGTCAAGCACCAGGAGGAATATAGCAGCAGTATATTTCCCAGATTAAAGTTTCTTTCATGTGATCTGCTCTAGCACATCTTGTTAATGTGCAGAATGAAGCATTTCATTGTAACAGAAGGAGGAAAAATGTACCTCAAAGAGACTTTTTTGAAGTGTCTGTCAAACAGTGAAGTTGCATGTTCGAAGAAAAAGCTGCGGTTAACCTGGAAAAGGAAGTCTCATCAGGGCTACTTAATTGTGTAAGGAAGTCAGAAGGATTTTACGACAGTATCTCAAAGTGCAACTGAGTCTAAAGGAATGCAACTCACCCACACATCTCTTAAAAAAACATCCTGGGTCACAATAAAAATACGCAGTAAGAAATACTGAGTCGGATGCTTTTTTAAGAAGGCATCACTCCATGAGAGTCTGACCCACTCACTTTGCTTACAAAAGTGACATTATTTTATCCTAATTTCTGAACAAAGAGGAAGGAAGTCACATTATATATCCATAGTCAAAACATTACACAAATTGGAAGCATTAAACGTTAGCTATCCCTGGATGCAGACAGCATTAAAAAACGGTTTCTTTAAAATGTTTTTGTGTTTCTAAATATGGATTAAAGTTGGTATATACAATATGAGATCTTCATGTGGCACGGATTGGTGGCTCCAATGTGCATCCATGGAAAAACTGGGCTTTTATACTAGGATTCTAGCGTGTTCTGTTACAGTTATTTTTCATCATAGACATAAACACTGTGTATCACAGATTAAATGCTGTCAAAGTTTCTTTTGTTTTTACATTTCAAGAAAATTACAGGAAAGCATCATTTTTGGCTCACAACAAAATGTTGCTTTCTCAAAAGAAATGAGCATCCTTTCTAGTGCCTGATTTGAAAGTCCACCGAAGTCAGCAAAGAGACTCCCTTGGACTTCAATGAACTTTAGATCAAACCTTAGATGAATCACAGTAAGACAGCATTTAAATTCATTTTATAGTTATTTGCTAAGCAATGACCTCCTCCCGATTTTTTCCACCAAGCATGATATTCTGTGCTCAGACTGCCATTCACATCAGTGGGAGATCTGTACATAAATCCGGCAGGAAGTGAGCTCTCCCATACTTTTTTGTTTTGTTTTGTTAATCAGGCAAGGTTTCAGCTCTTCTCTGTCTCAAATCACAAGTCCCAACCTACAGCTAAGTTCAGTATCTATCTAGCTTTATACCCTGAACTAATCCACACCTTCCCCTCCTCCCACTCCCAGACACCACTCACGCTCTTGACAAGACTGTGCCTTTGCTGGCCCAGGTGCATGAAAGACCAGCACAGCATGATCTGAAGAGATTGGAAACGATACTCTCATCAGTCTGTCTTGCCATGCCTTTCCTTTTGGCAGCTTCACTCCCAGGCAAGCTTAATCTGTCCCAACCTCTTGTGTGATTAGCATCTGTTTGTATGCTGGGTATCATGCTTAAGACAGGATTGTCAAATTAGGTGATCACTCCATTGTTTCTGGTTTGTGATACTATTAACCACATTTTATTTATACTATTCATGCATGCAGAGCACTTTCCTGGAATCCCTCTCTAAGACTGGAATTCCATCACACTAGATGGTGCAAAATATATGTTAAAAATATATATTTTGTCCTACCAGCTGACAAGGGGTAATATAAAGGAGGTATCACTGTCTCCATTCTGCAGAACAAGGAATTAAAGTATAAAGAGGAGAGAGTATAAGGTGGTCACTCCAGTATTAGAAATCACGTATAAGATCTGGGAACCCATTTGAAGGACCAAGCGGATGTAGGAAGAGCTAATATCTCTAAATATGTGACATACACAAAGCTATTCTAATAGTAAATTGCTCTCTTCTTTGATAACACAAAAAGAAAGACCTCACGACAAGCAGAAATCTCAGTGTGGATTTGGTCCACATGCAACAGCTCATCCACGCATGCCTAGAGATATTCAAGATATCGGTGGCAGCTCTATCTGAATCCAGGTCTCCTATGATCTAGGTCTGCAGGTTCTGTGAGATGGCATTCCTGCTTCTGCAGATTGCTGGGGCAGAAGTACATGCAGCTTTGGATGTGCACAGAGCAGAATGTCTGGGACACTGGGGGGAGAAGGACCATTCCACGAGGATGCATATTTCAGTGTGAGCTGATAAAGCAAATAGAGAGGAGCTCTGTCACAGAAGAACTGGTTATGAGGAGAGAATATTTTTGTAAGCTAGTGACAGCATATACTTAAGGCAGCAAATCAGTCAGCAGATTCCAGAGTAAGAAAGTTTCACATTTTGCAGTGGTACTAATACTCTTCTGCAGCTTCTCCCTTATCTTCCCTTTCAGACCTACTCTCTCACCTCCCTCCGTTCTCAAGATGACCATATCTTCATCAGATTTATTGATTCGGATTGTTCAAAGAAGCAAGCTTGTTTTCATAGCACTGAAAGCAGCACAGATTACCATTTCAGAGTTCGGGGCTACTGAATAATTGAAAGCATAGACTTCTAATTAGGTAAGCCTGAAAGTGAACTGAGTGTTATCTTCCAGTCTCTGTGTTTGAATTAAAAACTACGGATTCACAGAAAATAAATGCTTTCTTTTCTGTGTTTGAATTAAAAACTACGGATTCACAGAAAATAAATGCTTTCTTTTTCTGCCTTAAAATAATAGCTTTATTTCTGTTGCTCAGAAGATGGAGATTTTGGTCAACATCTGCATAAATTACAGGCTGTTATATGACCAACATTTTAAGAGCTTTTTATTTTGCCTTCTTTGAAACAAAAGTTCACATTGGAATGTCAGGAAGATGCAAAGTAAACTTAGAGGTCATGACAGGTCTTATCGCAATGGATGTAAATTTTCCATGAGTTTTTTGCTGTTGTTGCCAAATGTTTTTCTTTTTATTTTAATAGACTTTTCTAAGCATATAATGATTTTATTACAATATTCTTCTGTTTCTGCCTTCCTTTAGCTTTTTAATTTACCTTAGGAGATCAAGAAGGTAAAAAAATAAGAGCATACATATATACACACACACATATACATCATATACATGTATGTACATATACATACATTTATACAGATGTATACAGCAATATTTTCTTTATTTCTGAAACACATCAGAAAAGGCAAAGCTTTTTCTCTTCTGAATCCATTCTGCATGAGATACTTGGTTTTGTTTTTTTTCTTTTTTTTTTTTTTTATAAAAACTGAAAAAAATCAAGAATCTGATAATATACTATTGGATGAAAGCATAAACATTTCACATTTAGTATTATTGTACATTTATGTTTTCTCAATGTATTAAGTATCCCCAGACTAACTTATGGTCCCAGAAATTGAGAATAAACTCAAGCAGTATGAGGGCAGGAGTATCACTGCATGTCAAAAGCCTTTGAGCTTCTTGTTCAAGAAAGCTATCACATAGCTCATGATCCCTTGAGTAAGGTTCCCAGTGAAACGATTGTCCTTACCGGGAGATAGCTACTGAACAGGAAGGAAAAAAATTCAGAAGGTCAGTGTAGAAAAAGTATGGAACTAGTTACTTAGAAGTTACATAGGGGTTTTTTTTGACTATATTGAATAGTACCAGCTGGCTATCTAGACAGAAATGACCAGAACATTTGGACTGGAACAACTCCTGATGCTCTTTCTAGTCCCTTGGTGGCCAAACCCATGAGAATGAAAATGTTCTGCTAGGAGATTGGTCCCTAAACTGTCTCTTGGGGAAATGGCACATTTTGCCTCCTGTGGGCTGCAAGACCTATTGCAGTCCTGCGTATCCTTCAAAAGCTGATCCCAGGGGCATCAGTAAGGCAGTCAGAGCTTTCTGTGCACAGAAAATGCCCTATTTATTTCCTTGCATAATAGACCACACTGTCAGGATTTCTGCAGATATCCCAGGCAAAGGGCAAGATTCCACACCTCAGCCTTAGTATGAGGGCCTTCATTCAGCTACCCTGTGTCAATTGATTCTACACACAAAAGCCCTCTAATCAAGAAAACACTACACTGGGCATTTTGCTCTTCCAAGCACAGTCTGTTTGTGGCTTGACCAGATCCCATAATCAAAAGCCGTTATGGTCATGCCATTTCATCTAAAAAAGTTTTCACAGTAAATCTGAAAGTCAAGTAGTAGAACAAGGCTGACAAGGTTCCTGGCAACAAATTGATTTCATGACCCTTGGGGAGAAACAGATTGAGACGTCAGCAGGATACAAGGGACCTCAGGGGAAAAGCCATTGGAGTCTGTCGGAGGTGTCTGCCACTCTGACTTATCTCACAGCTCATCATTGTGTGTGACTGCCATAGTTAATGATAACAAAAGTGAACTCTTTTATGGAATGGTTATCTATATCACAGCTTGGACACAATGTAAAACTTCGTGTGAGTGACAATATTTTGAAATACAAGGAAAAGTCACTTAAATTTACTTCAATGAAGGCTTGGAATATCCCACCAGGTAAATCAGGGAAAGAGGAGGAAGAAAAAATATCAAAGCTGATGGATGAATCCCACGGCATTCTCCTGGAGAAACTGGCGGCTCACGGCCTAGACAGGTACACTCTTCGCTGGATAAGAAACTGGCTGGACGGCCGAGCCCAGAGAGTTGTAGTCAATGGAGCTAAATCCAGTTGGCGGCCGGTCACAAGTGGTGTTCCCCAGGGCTCAGTTTTGGGGCCAGTGTTGTTCAATATCTTTATCAACGATCTGGATGAGGGGATCGAGTGCTCCCTCAGTAAGTTTGCAGATGACACCAAGCTGGGCGGGAGTGTTGATCTGCTGGAGGGCAGGAAGGCTCTGCAGAGGGACCTGGACAGGCTGGATCGTTGGGCCGAGGCCAACTGCATGAGGTTCAACAAGGCCAAGTGCCGGGTCCTGCACTTCGGCCACAACAACCCCAGGCAACGCTACAGGCTTGGGGAAGAGTGGCTGGAAAGCTGCCCAGAGGAGAAGGACCTGGGGGTGCTGGTTGACAGCCGGCTGAACATGAGCCGGCAGTGTGCCCAGGTGGCCAAGAAGGCCAACGGCATCCTGGCCTGTATCAGGAATAGTGTGGCCAGCAGGAGCAGGGAGGTGATCGTGCCCCTGTACTCGGCGCTGGTGAGGCCGCACCTTGAGTACTGTGTTCAGTTTTGGGCCCCTCACTACAAGAAGGACATTGAGGTGCTGGAGCGTGTCCAGAGAAGGGCAACGAAGCTGGTGAAGGGCCTGGAGCACAAGTCTTATGAGGAGCGGCTGAGGGAACTGGGATTGTTTAGTCTGGAGAAGAGGAGGCTGAGGGGAGACCTCATCGCGCTCTACAACTACCTGAAGGGAGGTTGTAGTGAGGTGGGGGTTGGTCTCTTCTCCCAAGTAACAAGCGATAGGACGAGAGGAAATGGCCTCAAGTTGCGCCAAGGGAGGTTTAGGCTGGACGTTAGGAAAAAATTCTTTACTGAAAGAGTGGTCAGGCCTTGGAACAGGCTGCCCAGGGAAGTGGTGGAATCACCATCCCTGGAGGTATTTAAAAGACGTATAGATGAGGTGCTCAGGGACATGGTTTAGTGGGAATAGGGGGTGTTGGGGTGACGGTTGGACTCGATGACCTTAGAGGTCTTTTCCAACCTTAATGATTCTATGATTCTATGTGACTTAACCTTTAGCTCTGACTTTGCTTGAATAAAATAAAACAACCTCTTTAATCTAATATGTAATTAAAAGTACCTTGCTTTCCACCCACAACTAAATTTCATTCCAAGCTCCAGCAGAAACACCGCCTCGAAGTTAGCCCAGGCCAAAGCAGGCAGCCTCATTGGGAGATGCTGAGGAAAAAAATGTCTGTCTCTTGCCCAAGATATTTAGCAGTATTTCAAAGCAGGATCACCACTATTATTTGATGGTCCCCTCACAGCTTCATCATAGGCCTAACCCTGAGATGCTCTGCTCTCAGCAAACCTTGTAACACTTTCTCTCTGCCTTGCCAGGCACAGAATGCCATGTTTATGTCCCTTACAAGACAGATATTTTTTTCCTTTTTTTCCCCAGCCTGTTACCAAAATGAAATGAAAATATCTAGACTCATTTACGCCTACTTTTGTCACCCGCTGCTTGTGTCCCCACTCTCCCCATGCTGTAACACATTGCTCAGACATAATTGTAGCCACGGGCTCTGTGAGCAAAGCAATGAAGTTGAGCCCAGGGGGTTCACAAGGCCGTCCTCCAAACATGCTGCAAACCTAAAGCAAGTATCTCTGCTAAACACCACCTCAACTTTCTCTGTATAGTAGCTAATCGCATTTTATGCCTTCTTAGTTTGGTGCAGAAGTTTGAACTAGATCCTTAGAGGATTTTCCCAGCTCTATCATACACATATCTTTTTCTTCCAGATAAATCACATCTTATTTTCTCCTGGTAGTTAACATAAAAATAAAGCACTAGAAAACAAACTTCATTTCCAAGAGAATATTACATTGGAAGCAAAGACATTGAAACAAGAGGTTCAGCACAGCAGCTAGGGTTTTCAGATCTGCCTAAGGGCTAAATCCCGTAACTGATAGCGAAGCTTAAAGACAGACTCAGGTGGAGCTAGGGTTTGCGAATCAAAGCTGACATCCAAAATATCCCAGGTACAGTCCCACCTCAGATGAAGGCTCCCTGTCCGATATGACCCTTTTTTCCCAAGGCGCCTGCAGTTCTGTCTCTGGAGCTGAATTCACTTGGCCTGCGGAGTGAGGTGGACAGCTCCTCCTTGAGCCCCATCAAGAGTCCAAAACTGCTGGAGAAGGGTCTGATCTGACAGGGGCTCGCAGGGCAAGCTCAACACAAACTAATAGGATGGGTCCCCACATCCCCACATCCACAAAATATGCTTGCAGTCGTTTTCTTTTTAAAAGAACTGCTGAAGCAATAGTCAAGCATTGCTGCAGATAAGGTGGTGAGAAGCTTGTTAGGAAAGTGGGAGACTTTGGTCCACTGACCTCCATATTCTGTGGCAGCCTGCCTCATATTCACCCTGCTGTAGCAGGCTTGCCTGGGAACAGCAACAGGATCCCCACTGCCAGCAAGAGCTGTGCCTCCTCACAGACATGGAAAAAAAAAATCTGCATTAGAGAGAGTGAGTAAACAGACATAGAGGAGGCAGGTGACCCCCTTAACTTCTCCAGCTGAGTGCACAGCTGGAAAGCATGGATCTTACCTCTGGTCCATTCTCTTGGAACCATATTTAATGAAATGCTTTCTCTCATGCTCTTACTATTATAATTCTAATAACTTTATATGGTCTAAAGTCTTCTTTTGAAGTTATGTTTTCCAAAGGCCATTAAACTGACTTCTGTTTTCTCCACCAACATCAGACAGCTAGCAGAGTATTTCCGGCATAGAGAAAAGAAGCAAGAACCCTGTGGCGGAGGGAACTGCTCTTTGCAAACTTGCAGCTGTCTTCTACAAACTGTTTATCAAGAAGGATGTCAGTTCCCCAACTAAATTTAGGATGTTTCTGTAGTAAATTGAGTTGTCTGATTAGAAGCAAATTCTTGACTTACTAAGTTTACTATTTAGTAGTATATTTCTGCTAGCATCTGGCAGGAAAAAATAATAATATAAATAATGAAAACAAGTAGATTAATATGGAAAAAAAAGCACTAAAGTCATTTGGAAAAAACTCTATGCCTAGGAAACATTGCTTAAAACCAGCTTTCAGTAATGCCCCCAGAAAAAGACACGTAGATTATTATCTCAGTAGAAGGTCTGACAGCATCACCAAATGATCCAAGTGGTCGCTGTTCAGATATAATTGAGGAGCTTTCAGAGAAACTCATTCTAGTTCATGAGCATTCAGGCCACACACTTCTACCCACATGCACTTCCATATTTCAGTTAATAATCTTCAGACTGAAAGAAAAGGAATGAGTCAAAGAAATAATTTTTTCCCCCCTCAGAATGGAAAAATATAACTTCAACAAGAGAGAAGTATAGCTTCAGATCAGAGCATGGAAGTGTGGGAACTGTGCTCTGTAATTGTGTTGTGTGGGAATAAATTACTGTGCATAAAACAGGATCCGGACCTCTGCACCTGAAAAGTTTGGAATCTGACTTGGGAACGACACAGAGGCATCAGACAGCTCAACACCATTAATGAAAACAGGCAAAATCAACGGGTACTGTGCTATATTTCTACCTGTTGAGAAAATAGCGGAGAACTGTCAGTGTTCCAGGGAATAAGGACTTATTGATTCCTTAATGGAATATAAGATCATCCTATTAGTTTGCGCTGGGTTTTCGTGTCCAGGCATTGGCAGTGGAGGGGCTGCAGGGGTGGCCTCTGTGAGAAGAGACCAGGGGCTGCCCCATGTTGGACAGAACCAGTTCCAATGGACCCACTGCTGCTGCCCAAAGCTGAGCTCGTCAGCAACGCCAGTGATGTCTCTGTGATGGCATATTTAAGAAAGGGTAAAATGTTGCATGGCAGCCATGAGAGAGTTGTTCCCCTGTAGCTCACGGAAGACAACGATGGAGAAGATATCCACATTGCATCCCATGGAGGACCCCATGCCAGAGCAGGTGGACATTTCTGCCAGATCCTGTTATGATTCTTGCCTCTTCTTTCCTTCTCATTGCTCCTAGTCAGGCACGACAGTGTCTGTCAGGTTCTGCTCCTGGAGCTTTTTGTATTTGTGTTGGCTTCTTCTCTGCCTTGCTGGTGGGGCAGCAGCACTCATAGCCCTGTTCTCCAACCTGTCAGCAAGGAGGACTTTCAGAAAGGGTCTCACTCAGTGGCCTAAATTGGCATGTGCTTCATGAGAACAGTAGCTTTGGAGAATCTGGTTGTCTGGCATATCCAAACCAGATTTTTTTTAAAAATCAGATTTTCCAGTCCTATCTTCTTCAATTTTGGGCAGATTTTCACAAAGAAATTAAGAATAATTCACACTTCTTATATCCAGCCCCTGTACAGATCCTCAGATCCTTAACCAAACACCTTTGCCCAAGGCTTTTTGGTCAATGCATTAAACCATTAAACAATGGAACTGGATTCCCATTCTCATAATTTCTCAGCATATATTTATATATACATATCCAATATTGTTTGCAGCTTAAAACTCTTAAGCAAAGTGCAAATTATTTTTTCCCAATAACAAAAATTCTTCTGAAGGAGCACAAACAGAATGGCAAATTCCAGCTCAAGCACTGAAGTTTGACACAGGTATTATCTGCTGAAAAATTGTTCTTATAAATTTATGGCAACTCTAGCACATATTCTGCTCTATCTTTAGCAAATGTATTACTAGTCTGGGTAACTTAAATCTCTGTATGGTGTCACAGATTAATGATGGTCTAGTAAAAAATCAACAAAGCACAATGAGGACATCATTGCCATTTAATCGCTTTTAACCAGACGTGTCAGAGAAAGAGTTTAAGTATGACAAGCAAGAGGCAATAAGACAGAATTATGCATCAGCTAGAAAGATCTCTCTGGTTTAATATATAATTACCAGTGGTTTGATTCCTACTCTGGCTCTGTTGAATTTTATAAGTTATCTTTTTCTTTCTTTCTTTTTTTTTTTAATCAAGACCAATATATTTTGTGTTTTATATTATCTATTTCATATTTATATTTTTATAAAATATATTTTAATATATTTATACATATTAGATTTATCAAGCCCAATATATTTATATTTTATTATTTTATAGATCTGTCTTTTTATTTTGTGTTCTAAAGATCTTTCTTATTTATAAACAAGAACAAAGAGTCACTTTATTCTTTGCTGTTTTAAACCAAAAATATAATTTTTAGTGCCTTGTGATCCCTGCAGCCAAAAAACCTAAAATAACTAAACCAAAATTTGCCTTAATGAAGTGTTATGGTATATAAGAAATCTCTTTGTAAAAAGATTAGCGATATCTGTGTTTGGAGGCTTTTTTATCTTTGACATTATGTTCATCATTGTTTTCTTTTGCAGTAAAATATTTTTAGTGTTTCCATGAAAAACTTCAAATAATAACTATTTTAACATTCCTCTGCCATGTGTTTTTGTTCTTCCTATTCTGAATCATTCATATTAAATGCATGATCTACTAATATTTTGACTACTTCACAATGAACCGCAGGATGATAATTTGATTCTTAATTTAAATAGGCATCTGTGTAAGTATCTTTTCTCTGAACTGTGAAAGATAATTCACCATAATCTTTCTTAATAATATTTTACATCAAGAAATAGAAGTATGCCATTATTATCTCTTTCTAGATCAGTTCCATTTTACTAGATGTAATTGTCACTGTGTAGTTCTCCAGACTGCTTTATTTTATCTCATCCTATAACTAGGAAGATGCTATTTGCTTGCCATTACTGACTTCTCCACACTGAGCTTTTCCTTTAACATTTCATATTAATTTATATTTAAAGTCGACCATTGCTAAAAAGTATTATTTTCTTATATGTTATAAACTTGGAAGAGGACTGGATGGTTGTTTAAGAATAAAAAGCTATTAACACAGTGTGGGAGTTAGGACATAAAGCAAACCCCAAGATCCCTACCTTTCTGACTGTTTTATTTCTTGAACAGGATTTGTGCACTGAGAGGAGAGCAGAAGTATGTAGCTTCTATATGTGGTTTGTATTTCCTATATGGTGTAAGCAAAAATCTTGAATTCTGTGCTCAAACCATATGGTTGGAAAATATCACTAACCTGAATGGAAACCTGAATAAGGACAACAAATCATACTTGTTATAAAACACAAGTATCTCCTAATGTTGCAAGATAACAGATAATTGTTTTTTTTTCAGTGATCACCATCCTGTAAAACTAGATTTTTGGGAAGACTTCTTAGCTAACAATGGGTAGAAATTGGTTTCCATGTAAGGATGGGTGCAGTGTACACTAAATGAATGGAGGGAGTTGTAAAGCCACGTGTGCTCTGTAGCACAAGTCCTGCTGACTTATCCCAAGTGTGCAGTTGTCTCAGCAAATGTGAACTATCCTGTGGTCCACAAAAGAACAGTAAGGATTTCTCATTTTGTTTTCACATTCTACGTAAAGCCGATCCCAAATCTTTGAAGTTTTTTTAGAGACTCTGAGACATTTATTTTTAAGGCACTTACCCATGGTTCAGAAAAAAGTTCTATTGAACTATCTGGTTCGATGTCAGTGTCCTCAAATCGGTGTCCGCAAACATCCAAGCAGAATAACTCAGTCACTAGAACATCATGCCAGCTTCACTGTAGCTCAGTAAGTGTGTATTTACAGAAAATGAAATGGTTCCAATAAAATATACAAAGAAAACCTCTTTAATATCTTGGCATGTGGAAAACTACACTTCAACCCCCTGGAATGAGCTAGGCACAGTGGGGCTCTTGAATTATAGCTGCATATATCCCTAGCATATGTCAAAACCACCTGGCTGTTGAGTAGCTGCATGGATGGTTTCATAATCTTGGCTTTCCATCTTGGTCTTGGTATAGGACCACCCTGCCTGAGTGTTCAAATAGCTGTAGCAATCTCCTACCTGCAGTCATAAATGTCAATAAGCCATATCCAGCCCATCATGCACAGCTGAATGACTTCTTGTTCTTACTGCATTCATGACTGGATAGCTAAGAAGCTCAGATATGTAGATGCCACGTTTTAGGTAAACATACTTTATACATAAGTTTAAAGAAACTCAGTCATAATTCTCAAGACCTCCTAATAGTAGCAATATAAAAAGTTTACCACCTGTCTCTTAAACATCACCAGAGTCAGCAGAAAATGATCTGAAAAATGCAGTGAACAGCTGGTGAGGGAAAGTCCACTGAAAATTCCTGAGAGCAGAATCAGGAAAGAACACATGTAAAAACATAGAATAAACTAGGAATGCAAGCATATCCTTAGAAAACCAGGCCATAGAAAACAATTACCATGAAAACTCCTATATAACAGGAAGAGATGAAGCATTGTTTGTTATTACTAAAGGGTAAAATAGCTCTCATACAGCTGTCTAAAAGTGTTAAAATAAAACCTCTTGTAGAATCAAGTAAGTCCAAGTAACATACCATACAAGATCATTTCTCATTACAGCCTGTTAAATACGGAAAAGAACCAGAATGCAGGAACTGAAAACCTTTTATAGAAGTACACCTAAAAGGCAGGCAGATTATCAGTAAGATCTCAGCCACCTGTTACTAATTATTTTAGCTTCAGGTTCTTAAGTAAACACAGATGCAGCAAAACTAATCACTCGAGAAAAAGAAATGCTCAAGCAGAATATAAAAAACCTCTTATCCACTATACTTCCCTTATAACACCCATCCTGAGAGATAATAATTTTTGAATGGGACAATTAATGAGGTCTTTTCATACCAAGGGAAATTACTCCATAATGAGGTTTAATGTGTTAGAATTGAGGTGGAATTTATTAAAAAATAAATAAAAGCTTTATCCAAGGTGAAAGGTAGTATACAGGATGGTTAGGGATGCTGTGTTTTGAAGGGCATTCTCACCACAAATTGTTAGCACACAGCCAAAGCAAATGGAATAGTTATGTGGGGAAAAATGCATGACAAATGAAAACTGAGAAAAAAACAAACCATAGCTTTTAAACATTAAAACAATTGCTTAATAAACCCTAATATACTTTAAAATGTGATATATCAGGTTTACATACCGGCCTACTGGGAAAAAGGAGAGCTTTGCCCCTGTGCATCACTGAGCTGTGCCACGTTTCAGAAATATTTTCACTCTCTGACTAAGATTTTAAGCAAGCAAAGTGTGGCCATGATTTTTCATCAGCGAAGCCAGGAATGTGTAGAATGGTAATCATGTGCCATCTCCTTTTCCTGTGCAACATGAAGTACCACCTCACTCCAGCACAGAGAGGGAAGTTTTGCTAGATCTTCTATTGCAGCTCCAGAGCAATCCCCAGCAGTTGCTTTGCACTACATAAATCTCAATATGTGTATCCGATCTTTGTGAAGGGTAAAGAAAAGCCATCAAGTAAGAAAGAACAAAGTACAAAGGTAATCAATAAAAATGCAAGATTAAATAAACCCAAACCAAACCCATACAATGGTATTTCAGTACAAATCAGAATACAGAATCTCATAATAATGCACTCAGGGAAATAAAAGAAGATACACAGTCAATGAAATAGATTTGGAATGCTAAAGGTCTGAACACACGGGATGAAATCCACCTTTGTGCAGAGCAGCAGTGAAAGGCCGGTGGGCCAGCAAGCAGAGCACAAGTAAGGTTTAGCTGGTGCTGCAGAAGGGTAAATTTCATTCAGAATGGTTTGGACTTTGGGAATACAGCCAAGATCACCAGTGCATACCTTGAGAGAGTAGCTATATTACTTCATTACTAGTGTTCAGCCTCAGATACCTAGGACATGAAGAATGTACAGTCTATTCACTATGACTTTAAAAAATATGTATTTTAACAGTTTGAAAAAGTCGTACAGGTAATTCCATCATAAGCAGATCAAACGGCAGTCATGGGCAGTGAACATCAAAGTTTGATTGCTATTGATATCTACGTAAAAATCAAGGAGTGTCTATTTTACTCATCTTAAAAGAATAGCTTCAGTAATTAGCATAAAATAATTATTTATATCTAGATAAAGGTAACTCTTTGCACTCGTATGAGTCTTAACCACCCTCACAAATCAGTTGGGAAATGTGAAAAAAACCCTTAAAAGTAGAAGGAAGACTTTGAAATGCAACTGTTGTTAGGATGGTTTTGAATCACAGCTCCAGCACTGACGTTCCAGTAGGTTTGAGCAAGGGCCAGGGGGAGAAGTGAAATCAGCTGAATAGAAATCGCAGGGGAAATTATCATAGTTAAACAATAGCCAAAATCCCTAATTAGAATGTATCCACAGACATTAGAGCTCATACTTACACTTCATTAAAGAGGGACCTGGGATATTCAGTAAGCAAAAGTCTTCAGTTTCTTAGTTGTGTATTTTGTATGGATACAAGAATCTGCAAAGGGGAATTTATAGATAGGTAAATAGATAGTGGAGGATGTACACAATTCTTTAACTATTTCTTGGGAGTTTCATGGTAAAAATAGATGAAAAGTGGATACAGCCTTGAAGTGGGGAGGCTTGCAATTAACTAGAGTGGTATCCCTGATTTTATGCCATGCATAGTTAATCTTTCATCAACTCACAAAGAGTTTAAGCACTTTTTTATTATCAGAGGAAACTGAAGGCAAGTTTGAAAGTCTTGGGATACTTAGAAACCTAAGTAGAAATCTGACAAATATTTCTTGAAAGGAGAATTATCTGCCAGAACTGGCTTATTTTGTTAGGACTGCATAATAAAATAAAAGCTCATCCACATTTTGCTTAGACAGATTTTTATTATCAAGTCTCTCGTGTCTTGCTCTTGGAACATTCAACCATTGACACAAAGAAAGAAGAAAGTACGGTGGTAGGAAAAAATCCCCTCTCTAAAGAATGAAAAATTATAAAATGAAAACATTAGGCATTGCACTAAACCAAAGAATGGTATAACATTTTTATCAGCTTCATTTCAGCTCACATCAAGATGCAAAAACTTCCACAGGTCAAATAAATAATTTTTCATACTACATGACACAAGTAAAAGGGAATTATAGTTTCTTTCTGCAGATTGATAGACTTTCCACTGAACTTTGCACTCAGCTCAACTAAAGTTCATCTTACTTATGGATAAAACATAAAATATTGGAACTTCTTTGAAACATGAAACATCAAAAGTTAACAATGCACATCCAGGGAGCAAATGTTCTCAATGTGAAAAATGTGTATAGTAGAATTACCTGCTTAAGTTGTTACACTTGGCTAATGTTTTTTTTTTTTCTGCTGATTTTCCAAATCTGACTTTCTTACAAATATCAGATGCCTACTTGGTTGATGTCTTCAGAGAATTATGGCCTTTGTAGAAATCCACAGTAACTAAGCAAACAGGTTCAATGTCAACCGAGAGCAGGTGTTAGTCAGGTTATGTTCTGATTTGCGTTGGTCCCTGAATTATAATTATCTTTTACATTACAATTGCATTTAGAGGTCTTTTCTGTTAGCAGTAATACTAAAACCTATACAAAATATTGTTGCATAAATAATCTTGAAACCTAAAAATACTGAAAGATAGGAAATTAGAAGTTGTATAGGCTTCGTTTAAAAACCAGGAGACTAAAATTAAGTGGCTTTGCACAAAAAAACCTGTGTCAGAACTGGATTCTGGATTCACATCTTCCAAGGTATTTTTATCCCACATGACCACTCTTCATCATTAATGTTACACAACTTGTTACAGAGTTGATGTTTTAATGCAGTTTACAAATAGAAACTCAGGCTTTGCAGATTACTTACTATTACAGACTGTATTTTCACCTGAGTGCAGGAAAAAAAACAATAGCTGTGAATACTGCATGCTTATTTTAAAGGAAACATATGGAACAGAAAGACGGGTGGTTTTGTCCCCTTTATTTAGCTTCTGTTTTTCCCTGGAAAGCAGGTACAATTATTTGCTGGGACACAGTTTTAGAAGCAATTGAAATGCCTTTAAATGGGGAAAAAATATTTAGGCTTTAGAGAAGCACAGCGTGAGAGCTAAGTATCAGCAACATCAAACAAAGAGAAATTAAGCAACTGCAACAGGTAGAGATCTAAGGTAGAGAAGTACATCAGGCAGCAGAACCTGAGATCAAATACTCCTGATTTTCCTTTTACCCTTTGGGGTCGTTTCTCTGATAAATAATTCACAGACTGCAGTGCAAAGTAGTTTGCATACTGACAAGATTAAAAAGAATGCTTTGTCTGGGTTAAATTTACAATCTGAAACCTTCCTTTAAAATGTCAAGCAGGTAATTAATTTAAGATGGTTTGCCAAGCAGAATCTCTGACCCTGTCAGAAGAATTTCATTTCTTGAGGGTGAAGGGGATATTACATTTATCTTTGTGGAGTCTCCGGTTTGTTTTCTTCTTCTCTTCTCCTCTCTTCTTGCCATTTATTACCTGCTTCATAACGTCACACTGAAGCAAAAATTAGTGCCACAACCTTTTCCTCGTTAATTTGTGATGATAAAGCAAACACTGGCTACAAATTGCCAATGAATAGGGAATAGAGTACAAGTCAGACCTCTTGAACAGAAGATGAGCATTTTCTGCAGAGAGAGCTCTCCCCTGCCTGAGCATTCAGACAAGTATTTTGAGTAGCAATGGGAAATGCATAATTCAACAGCATGAAGATTCACTTTTAGCATAGTAAAACATCCTGTCCCATATATGCACAGTAGTGTGCTTTCTTATGAATGGATGCCTAAATGCATGACAATCAGTAAGATTTTTTACATCTGCTCTTCAAGCCAGGTTTACTGGTGTAAAATTTTATTAGAAATTGTGTCACCTTGGCTAATCCCTGCAGGCAGTGTGAAAGAGATTAAACAATGCAGTAACACTGTTTGTAGGCTTAATTCTAAGTTTGTATAGTTAGGTGGGAGAAAGGGGGACTGGAAAACAAAAAGATGCCAAAAAAGGAAATATAATTAACTTTCCTGAATGCATACTGAATTTTCTCTTAGAAACAGATTGTGACATTGTATACTAATTGGTTAAAACAAATGCCATTCCAACTAACTAATCAAGACACAGTAAGGTGATCTTCATTTTCTTCAAGAGGAAGAGGTCACACCAAGCTTGGCTTCTTCTGAAATCCATTGAAAATGTAAATCAAACATTTATAAATTGCAAATATAAATCCCAAGATGTGTGGCTAAATTTCTATGCAAATTCAAATTAGAGATACGCTGAAGTACTTGAAATGGTTTGGACAGCTTAGCTGTCCGCCATGCTGACTGAGCTTTTGGACTTTACTATTAATTACCTTTCATGTGGCTACCCGATATGCACTTACTTTTTCTCTTCTGGATATTTCCTGCGTCCAACCAAGTCATGAATCAGCCTATTTACAAATGCTTTTCCTTCAGAAATCAGCACAGAAAAGTGAAAATAAAACAGAAATCTTCTGCATTCTGTACAGAAACCTTGAACTGGACGGCAGGAGTATGAAACTGCCTATATTAAAAGGTGACAATTTTCAGTGGCATCTGAGAAGTGACATTGTGACTCCTCAAATGCCATTCTTCTCCCAGGGTTTCAACTGATGCCCCACATACTCCCTAACAAGGTTATATTGGGTCAGCGGGGCTACTCAGACTTTTAATCAATAAACAGAGACCACATCAGGTGAATGAAGGTAAAACCTGTTTGATTTTTCAAACATCGCTAATCCTCAGTCCCCAAATTGCACAGCAACAGAAGAAAACTTTTTGAAAATCCGTGTTGCAGGTATTTTAGGATGTTATCTCTTTCACTGGTCAACATTTCTGCTGATCTTAGTCTCCTCCTGGAAAGCTCTCTTTAGTCATTAGCTTTCAGGAAGTAACTCAACCAAGTTTCCATTAGGCCAGATTTCATTCCTGTAGTTGAAAATGCAGTCATTTCCTTCCTGGCCAGACATTATCCATATGGGGAAAGAAAGGATGGAGCTAGACGCAAGGCCAGAACATGATATGCTGATGAGAGTTTTTATTTTATTTCAGAAGAGTGAGGACAAAGGTATCCGGAGCACCTTTTTCAGCCTGATTCATCTGAGTCTCCCTTATGACTATAAACTGTACATGTAAAATGTGGTCTAAAGATGGGAAAAGGATAAATGTCAGACTACTAGCTCCCTAGCAATGAGAATACTTACTGTTCCATTAAAAAGAGTGGAGCTCTACCTAGCGTTTCAATCTTTCTGGTTCCCTATTCAGTACAAACTGATTTCTTCTTGTCCAGTGCTGTTATGCAGTCAGGTTGGCATAAAATAGCTTTCTGAGCCTTCTCTTCTTCAACTTACAAGATTTTTGAGTGAAACAAAGCCATGCATTTTTCACGACACTTTCAAAGTAAATACATGTCTCATCATAGAAAAAGATGTCATTTCTCTTGATACTCCTTACTAAGGAAACTACTCAGATACTCCCAAATCAGACACATATCTGAATTACCTTTGACTATTCCATGTCAAATATGCCATATTCAGGCCTTGATTCAGCGAGATAGAAAAGCACAAATTTAGTTTCAATCCATGAAAGATAGTTCCAGCGTCAGCAGAAACCCTGGTGTATTCAAAGGCACTCATTTTAAGACAATTTTTAAAATAACCTGCTTATTGGGAGTGCCTCTCCCCAAAGATCTTCAGAATGAATCTGATGCTCCACTGTAAAAAGTGATCGTTTTCCATTCCATTAATGAGAACTCCAAAAATGGATCCACCTTATTCAGCGCAGTCATGAAAGTGCTCACCCATTTTTTAGACTGTGAGATTATGTCCCTATTCCACACATAACTATACTCCAGGCTACACATGCACTGCTTTGAACATAACCAAAGCTGTTTAAATTTTTATTCCTGTGACACAAACATCTTGCTTTAAGCAGCTACATTTGGAAATTACAGTTTGTAAACTTAGATCTATGATAGGAACAGCTTGAACCAGTACAATTTATAGTGGGTGTTTCCAGAAATCATAAACAAGTGACAGATGAAGAAAAAAATCTTTTTTGTTGTGTGAATGGCCATATTGACAGTTTAAACTCATTCACGAGCAACTGATGATAACTAGTCCAGAAGACAAATGTTGTTAATCAAAAACCAAACTGCATATATTGGTCTATTGGTATGTTTTGTGAATAGCATGAACATACATAACCCACCCTGTAGTTACTGTTTACAGAACATTTAGCATTCTCATGTAAAAGCAGCAGAATTATTTGTTACGTCAAAATATCTAGGATAAAATAAAACAGTTTTCCCCATGAGTGAAAAGATAGGTACCTTATGAATTTTAATATGTTTTCAAATACTCTGACAACAAATTATGAACAGAACTTCTACGATGTTAATAAAAGAACAGCTCCTGGGGGACTGGAAACTGAGAAATTATATTCAAGGTATGAAAGACAGTAAATGTATTAATACTATTACAAATATATTCTCAAATTGTTTCATTTCTTTACTTTAATATGACTTTTCTAGTTTTCAGACTTTTAGACTCCTCTACAACTAGTCTTGGAAATGCTTGGAAACTTTCATTTGCAATACATTCTTTCAATAAGGATATCCAATAACATCTCTTTTCCGAAACAGCAATGACAAAAGTCATCTCTACAAATCCACAACAGTGCCTTCACCACAAGCTTATCAGAAACATAAGACCAAATTGATCACATTTCTTTTCATACAGAGTTTTGATTTAAGTAAATGCTGTGCTTAAAAACTTTGTTGTCTTGGAGAAAGTTAACTGCAGCAGAAAGATGGTCCATTCTTCTTTCATCCTACTGGTGCATTCCGAGTTGAGGGCAAACCAGGGAAAAGGAGGGAAGCATGTTTCAGCTTTCACACTAGCACCACAGACCTCCTTTCCCTTCCTCTGGTATCTGAAAGCTGATGCTGAAGCTTTATAAAATTAATCATCTGTTGAAGGTTTGCCACTTCAAATTAAAGAGTAAAATTACCAAATATTTTGATGGTGAGGAGGAGTCTTGCAAGACAGGTAACAGCACAACTATAATTGATTATAGACTGTCTAGACTGGACAAATCACAAGGTAATGTGCTGTAGGACCTACTATGCACTGATATTTAAAGACGTGCTGGATGGGTAAATAGCTCCTTTTCATCCTCATCATCTCTGGAGCATATAGAAATCCATGCTATGCTTACAGGTTTTGTGTCAGTAAAACTGTGCACACGCATTATTTCACATACAGTGTTCATAAAATCTGGGAAAAAAGAGATATCTAAATTCTACATAGTCTATGTATTTCATCAGAGTTTATATCCAATATATTCTTACAAAATTATCAGTTTTATCCTCCATATGCAAAGAGCTACTCTCACTATGTTTAGTTTGGACCACAGTACAAGTATAAAAAGATGTTTAGAGAATACCACAGAAGCTTTAGCAAAGATCTTCAATAAGAATGCAATTAGAGAATTAAGGACAGCCACTCTATTTTAACATGTTTGATGTTATTCAGGAATCCTAAACAAGATTTTTCAGGAGAAAAAAAAAAAAAAGAAAAAAGTTACTAATAAACACAAGATTGGACAATTTAGGCAAGCCTTTTTTGAGATTTGATTTTCAAAATTTATTAGCACCTTAATGATAAGACAATATCATTCATCCATATGTAAAAAAGTGGCTCGAATATTCTCCTCTGTGCCAGTACCATGCCAAATCTAGCTGTAAAGAGTTGTTCTGTTACAAAAGAAAGTTATATGTTGTTAAAGAACAGGTTGTATTGTGATTGACGTATTTGTATATTTTTCTCCCTATATTCCTCTTTACTATTTGTCTCACTTTCTACAGATTTTCACTTATTAATTATCACTTCTGTAATATTTGAGATGTCCAAATAGTATGTAATATCTGACTTCCTCAATAAACTAGAGCTTACTGAGTAAAATATTCTAATTAGATTTGGACCGTGTCTCACAGTTGGAGACATATTTTGGCCAAAGAAAGCAAAGAAAAAAATGGTGTTTCAGAAGATAAATCCAGAGGTTTTCAAAAGTAGAAGTCAAAAAAAACCCTCTTCTCCCAACTTCCTTACACTCTCCCAGATAATTTTAATTTTACCAAAGAATGAGCAAATGGAAAACAAAAAAGGTAGACAGACACACAGAAAATAAAATTTAAGTTTATTAAAAGAACTGTGAGACTTCAACTTTATGATCAACATCCTACTTTCATCAGCCAGACAAATGTAAAATGGAGGAGTAACACCGTAAAGAGAGACTGCTCTAGACTTTGCATGGGGAACTCTGTCTTTGGACAAGAGGGAATTCCTGCAGGAGAGTTCCAATACACAGCTTTTATCATTCCTTTTTCTGCCAAAAACCTCAGAAGCCTGTAAAAGAAGAGTTTATTAAGGCAGACACCTATACAGGTGGATCATTTTATTTAATTTGGACCTGGGTTGATTCTGGTGAGTTTGGCCAGGCTGACAAGCTAGTCCCTCTAGCCAGGAATGCCTTGTGCCTGCCTTGTTTTCTTTTTTTTTCTTTTCCAGTACAGCTGGGCCATGTAGCATGCTACTCCCATGCTTACATGGAAGAAGAGTTAGCAGCTCTTTTGGATTTCCTATCATTTTACTAGTTATCCTACAGTAATGAATAGGCCAGATCCTTCTCTTCGGTAATGTCTTATCCAGCTAAACCTACACGGTTATCACTGGCTTCGGTGTGCTATCCCTTCCACGCTGAGTGAAAGCACGTTTGCCTCTAAAAAGCATTGCAAGCTTTATCCCAAAGTCTGTGGATCCTGTTTCAAGGAATTCCTTCTTCTTTATACTTACAGTGCTCAATATAACATCTTCCTCAATTTTTAGGAAGGTTTCCATAGATATTAGTGAGAGTCGGCTCAAGCCCAAAGAACAATTGCACAGCTGTTAGTCAGCTGAAATTTCCCATTTATTAAGGTAATACACATACTTTTTTGCAGTTGAGATTACCGACCATCAGTTTAACTGTTCTGTTCCTGGTCTTTTTGCTGAGTCAAGGTGAGGGTTTACTGGTTTTCATTACAGTGTTTTAAGCGGTGCAGCTCCTCTCCCACTATGAACTAGGCTGAAATAATTAAATTCTGTCACTGAGACCAATGTATGAGAGTAAATTAGCAACAGTGACCTTCTACTGCAGCTAAAATGGGTCACTGAATTTGGAGCAAAAGTCTGCTGAGAAAATACAAGCGATAGACTTGTATTTAGCCTTCTTAGCCGCCAACCACACTGGAGGAAACCTACAATCCTTGAAAAGCCTATTCTGCATCTTAATAGCAATAATGTCAGATTTAAAGTGAAAGGGATAGAGACACTAACTGCAAACCAGCTTTTGGATCTGTGAGGAACAAACCTATTTCATTTGCTGCATTGCTTTGTTAAGCACTTGGAATTCTCAGAACAGACCTTCAGAATGCATTTTTCTGGATTTTCACTAAATTCTGTCAGCTCCTGCAATGACGGAAGCCTCCGGTATTGTGAGTATGATTAGGTGCAGAGGAATCTAAGGAAACCATCAGCAACCACTCAGCTTTCTTCACACCCTTGCAATGCTGCAGCTAGAGAGAAGTTAAATTCTGACAGCTGATTTCACAGAGTTTTACCCAAAGCAGGATATATCTCCCTTACTAGGGATATCAAATGCTTGCCCTTTGCTTCTTTTACCTCCTTTACTTTTGATTTAAAAGATTAGAAACACTATAGAAAATACAATCTTCTCAAATGCCTTGACAAATACATTGGAAAAATCGTATAGAGGGAATAAAAGCATTCTGTTTAGCACATAAATAGACAATCCACTATAAGGCAGATTATTTGGAAATCTCCAGCACCCCACAATTTGATCTCTTTATGGGGAGAGAGGTTCTTATGTATGGCAAAGTGTCATCTTCTACATGAATACACTTTTTCCTGCTATTATTATTGTATTATTATTATTATTATTGTCATCATTGTTGTAATTTTCCTTCCTGTGCCAGATACGCTTTTCAAATATACCATCCATAAGAACTTTAATATTTAGACAGCAGATGGTGATAACTGACTGTACCCAAGACTGCAGGCTATAAAGATAACAGCCTTTTAGTTATGTCAATAGTACTTGCACTTGTCTTCAAAATCACGGAATAATGGCGTATCTATGAATCTCCTGAGTTGTTTGCTTTGAAAAGGGAACCAGGATGTACTTTTGGTACAAGACTTAAACCGCACCCTACTCAGGGTGTGCTGAGTTGATTCCTAAGACAAAGCTGCATGTCTGCATATTTCCACAGACTTGTGTCACAACTAGAGATCTGTAGTTTAAAAAGCTTGAAGTTTTGATTTGAGGTGCCATAGGTTAAACTCCAACCATCTAGAACTCTGCCCTTGTGTGGTACAGCCAGTATTTTCCACCATATTTTCTACTGTCAGTCAATGACATTTATATAGATGGAGGCATATTACGAGCAATTGTTTATAGGACTTGGAAAATGAGGGTTGCAGAACTTCCCCCAGTATTCACCATGTTATAAGTTAAACTGCTTAGTCATGAGAGAAGAAAAGCACTTTATGTGTATGTGTATGTGTACGTGTACGTGTACGTGTACGTGTATGTGTATGTGTATGTGTATGTACCAATACAACTTGTTTGCCCCAAAAGTCCTGGAATGATACAGTGCAACTCTGGGAAAGGAGCCTGGCAGATTAGGACCCTTTCTGATGTTTAACAATGTTATGGGATGGGAATGTAGAAGCAAGGCTATAGCTGAAGCCTTAAGCATTTTCTTAAGCCACCCTGCACCCTCTGTCATCATCTATCCTGCTGAGTCTGCTCAATACGTTGATCTGAAGCAGCTAAGGAATGACTTAGCAAAACTGCTATGAAGAAAGATCTACTTTGCCAGAAAGAAAGAAAGGTCTAGAATAGAAGATCAGTGCTGACACTGGTACCTTGGATTTAGCTTTTCAGGAGGAAACTTACAAAACAGAATTTAGGGATATCACTGACAGGATTGAGGACCTTCTATTTTTGTCTCGGAAGGTATTGCTGATTAAAGGTAGAACTGAAAAAAAAAAAGATATAAAAAAGAGGTTTTGGTTAAAGGTTTCACATCAAAACCTAATGCTTGTACCCTTAAGTAAACATGTGCAAAGTGTCTTCCTTCACACTGTCAAATTATTAGCATCATCTTTTCTTGTTATCTGCAAGGTGCAACCTAAGAAGTGTTTTAGACTGTTAAATGTTTGATTCCAACTCATTTTTGCCCATTTTCTAATGAGCATGTCATTCCCCTCTGTCACAGAAAACAAGTGTTTACCTGAACCAAGTCTGACAATTGAAAAACAACAAAAAGCAACTGGCGGTGGTACTGGCCTTGGCCTACTCCTCCACTTTATCAGTTTCTGAAGTAGTTCTCCTGATAAATAAGCAAATTTTCAGGAGAAATCTGGACTTAAGAAGGGAGAAGTGAAAGAAAAAAATATATTAAGCTGGTAACTGGGCTGATTTGTCCATTCTTCAGCATCCCCCAGTGCTGAGGGAGCTGGCTGATGTCATTGTGAGACCGTTCTTGATTATCCAAGGGGAGGATGCTGAGGACTGGAGGAATGTCACTCTTGCCTTCAAAAAGGGCAGGGAGGAGGATCCAGGGAAGTACAGGCTGGTCAGCCTTTTTACAGGCCCTAGGGAGGTGATGGAGCAAATAATCCTGGAACCAATTACCAAACACATGAAGGATAAGAAGGTACTTGCAAGTAGTCAACATTAATTTATGAAGGGGAAATCATGTCTGACCAACCTGACAACCTCCTACAATGATTTGCTTGCTAGGTGAGGGAGTTGTTTGTCTCAACTTTTGCAAAATTTTAAACAATGTCTTGGGACATCCTCGTAGATGAAGTGATGAAGCACAGATTAGATAAGTAGGCAGTGAGGTGGACTGAAAACTATCTGAACTGCCAGGCTCAGATGGTTGTGATCTTCAGTACAATGTCCAGTTGGAGGCTTGTGTATTCATTTTGTCTGGGATAGAGTACCCTCAGTGTTGGTACAGGGGCCAATATTATTTAACATCTACATTAATGACCTGGATGATGGGAGAGCACCCTCAACAAATTTACAGATGACACAAAGCTGGAAGGAGTGGCTGATACACAAGATGGTTATACTGCCACTCAGAGGGACCTGGACAGGGTGAAGAAACGGGCCAACAAGAATCTCATGAAGTTCAGCAAAGGGAAATGCTGACTCCTGCACCTGGGGAGGAATAACCCCAGGCGCCAGAACAGGCTGGGGGCAGACTGACTGCAAAGCAGCTCAGCAGAAAGGTCCCTGCAGGCCCTGGTGGACAACAAGTTGACCATGAGTCAGCAACACATCGTCATGGCAAACAAGGTCAACAACCTCCTCAGCTATTTTAGGAAGAGTGTTGAGGAAGCAGGTTAAGGGAGGTGATCCTGCTCCTCTACTCAGCACTGGTAAGAGACATCTGGAGTGCTGTGTCCAGTGTTGGGCTCCCCAGTACAAGAAAGACCTGGACATACAGGAGTGAGTCCAGTGAAGGGTCATGAAGATAATGGGATTGGAGCATCTGTCATATGAAAAGAGGCTGAGAGAGCTGGGATTGTTCAGCCTGGAGAAGAGAAGGCTCCAGGAGGATCTTATCAATGTGTCTAAATACCTGAGGGAGTGGGGAAGGAATAAAGAAGATGGAGCTGTAAAGGTGCCCATAAGAGCCAGCGGGCATAAACAGAAATATAGAAAATTCCATTTAAAATAAGAAAAAGATTTTTTCTCTTTTTTTTTTTTTTTTTCCTTCCCTCTGAAGGTGGCCATTACACTGCAACAAATTGCCCAGAGAGGCTGTGGACTCTCCATCTTTGGAGATGTTTGGAACATGATTGTACGTGTCCCTGAGAAACCTGCTCTAGCTGATCTTGCTTTGACCGGGGTGTTGGACTATGTGATCTCCAGACGTCCGTTCCAGCTTCAGCTATTCTGTTGTTCTTTGGGAGAAAAAAGAATGAATGATGTGCTGGAAAAATCTTAGATCTAAACTGAAAATCTTCTTCACGTTTTATTCACAAGTAGCATTCATTCCTTATCAAGCTCAGGGACATTGGAGAACACTCAGGAAATTTAGCAGAGTCCAGGCTTACCGGGGAGTGATGCCAGTGTGGGAAGAGAGTTAGCTGCTCTCAGCACCTCTGACACTGAGCAAGACTTCCAATTCTCTGACTTTGCATCTCACTGTAAGCACTTCAGAGCAAGAGTGTTCTCATTATACATGCTGAGCTTGAATATGGTACTTTAGCACAAACAATACATAACAAGCTTCAGTCCTCAGGGACATACAGAAGCCAGGCAGGCAGGCATTTGTACCATTCTTTAGATCCTGGGGAGATGTATGGCTTCTCAAAACATACTTTGGTTATAGGTGACATTACCCTTTGTTCAGAGTAATGACTTTAGGTTTTATCCACATACCCAGGCTGGTTTCCAACAAGCCCATTTGGATATTGATAACAGTGTGGCTGTGAAAATATGGGGATCAGAAGAAGTCATACATACTCTGGGATCCTCAGCACATATTTGAACCGTTGGTTTGCGCTCAGTTCCCATGGTAGGGGTTGTGTCGTGGCCCTGGCAGCACTAGCACCAGCTTCTGGAGGGAGAGGCAGCCTGTTTCGCAGGCAGAAGGAAGGTGTGAAGAATGCGGTGCCACCACTACAAAGAGGTAATGCTGCTTTTCCCCAGCAGAAGCAGGGTTTAGAGCTCTCTCAAGCCAGACTTTTTAAAGTGTGGGTGGCACTGCTCTCCAGACACCTGACCAGTGCCTGAAGCCTGCTCTTTCACACTCAGGTACACTGCAGACTTCATCTAGTCATTTTGTCCCCACTTTCACCACTTAATAGCTACACTGTACCAACACTGACAAAGTATTCCACTTGTTATCAATGCCAGTTTTGAACTGAATGCAAAAAGGTTAAAACAGCTTCAAATAATTACAGAAAATTAAAATGTCCATTACTATTCAGGTAAAATTTCAATGAACATGAGTTTCATATACTTATCTTTATAGCAAAAAGGAGTCTTATTAATCCTCCGAGAATTTTTGCGTAACCTCCAGTGTAGTTATCATGGCTGATACCTGAATTTTCTCAGAGATCTCCTGCTTTCGTAATTCAAAAGCACTACCTTCAGCAGTTCAGAGCACATAGGCTTTAATGAGATAGCATGCCAGTGGTTAGAGAGAGACCTATTACTCAGAGAAAGGGATATAAAACTAACATACTGCTTGTGGTTTGCAAAACCACAAAGGGAACTGCTGCTGTAGGGGTAGAAACAATGACATCAAAACCAGCATGTAAGTTATAGTTTCATTTGTTACCCAGCCTTTTCTTTTGCTTTTATAGGTCATCATCACTTTGGCTGCATTTTAAATATTACTGCTTTTCATTTTCGAGCAGTAACATAACATTAAATAAATACTGGCAAGATGTACGTGGCACAGCTATTTCCCAGCATGATTTTGTGCAGCTCAGCAAGTAATTTCACCTGCTGAGGGAACTCAGGAAAACAACCAGGCAATCTCACAAGGCTACTAAATCAGTGTAAACAAAGTTGTATTTAGACTGGACCAGAGAATGTTCTCAAGTTCATAAGCATAGGCATTTGCAGCTTATACTTCTTAATAGCAAATTTAATACTAGCTGAGTTTGGCACAAATCACAAAATTCTTGTGAAGGCATTCTGGNCTGGGGGCGGCAGACCCCGCTGAGCGGGGCGCGGCCGCCCCTCGCCACCGCCCCTCGCCCCTCGCCACCCCTCGCCACCGCCCCTCGCCGCCGCCCCTCGCCCCTCGCCGCCGCCGCCCCTCGCCGCCCAGTGCTTGGGAGCGCCGCGGGGAGGAAAAGCAAAGCAGCAGCCAGCAGGGACGCTCGCCCTCTGGCTACTGTTGAACATGTTCATGGCTCGCTCTTTTATTTCATCGTTGTGCACTAAAATGGATCTTTCTTGGACCCGGGAAAAGCACAAACTGTTCCAAAAAAAGGGATTTTAATCAGTATGTGTGATTTTTCTGCATAAGTATGTCTTCAGCTTTGCACAAGCTGCAATATAAACAGTGGGCTCCAAAGGACCAATCTGTGCCTTACAATAAAATGTCAACAGGCGCCAGCAATTATGTTTTGACAAAATTGAAATACAGTTCCAGGTAAAAGCTGTTACTGAACACACATTTGAAATATATTCCTGGCTGCAGGTGGGCAAAGGCTTTAGTACATTTCAAGAACATGGTAAACACTTCTTCAACAAATAACTGTGTGAATTTTTTTTTAATAGTGGCTTTCTGGAATTTGTTTGTTTGAAGTGGATCAGAGATTTCGGAAAACTAACCCCAGAGTGAGTAAAAGGAGAAAGAAAATGTCCAAAGATACATTAAAGTAAACAGTTAATCAAAATGTCTCAGTAATTTACCACATAAAAATGTCTGTCCTGCTTGTATGTCAGGTGCATATTTGTCATTTTAGTTTATTGTTTTCTTTTGTAAATGTGGAATGATGTATGTCTTGATATTGTTATGGTCTTGCCTTGATTTTCCACTGTATCTGAGCTTTATTTCGTTTTTCTGATAAAGACTGGTGGCAAACAGCCATTTGCAATTCCCTGATCCATGACCCATGACTGATCAGTCTCAATGCATGTTAAAGCAGGAATGGTTCTGCTCTAATTTATACCACTGGGCTAAGGCCTCTATCACACTCCTGTCACTCTTAAACAGCCACTCTGACCCATCACCACATGCTCCTTCTCTTTCTTTGTGCTGGGGGTAAGAAGATGAGATATTGAATAAATTACAGTTTTGGCATATCTGCCAGATTTACTCCAAAGCTTCTACGCAAGGAAGTATTCTCCAACAAGGATCTTCAGACAACATAATGTCACTTTATACAGTGTTAAGTGGGATTACCAGAGCAGAAAATGTGTGTACACTTATGTTTTGCATAATTATGTACATACAGATACACACATAGACAGAAATTCTCTTTCAGTGTTAAGGTCTACATGTCCAAAACTGAGTCTAAAATATTTACTTTGTTGTTCAGCACAAATAAAATGACATAAAATAGAAAAAACTACACTCCTTACCATTGTCCTTTTCCTCGTGCTATGTTTTTATGTGCTTAAATCATTAAGGTAGCACAGCATAACATTGATGATATAGTGCTGAAAAAACCCCAGTTGTGTCAATATGAATCTACGCCAGCAAAGCAATATTTCTCAGACCTCTTAATGTAGGACTGTGAATCAAAGTGACAATTGACAAACGTTCAATAAGAGGTCAAAAAACAACCATGCAGACAGATTTGTTGAGGGCTTATGTTATCTATTTTTGATAAGTGAAACAATTGGCCTAAGTCATGTCACCTGAGGCTCTTCACGTCTCAGTGTTGAAAAAGATTATAATGATTTTTTTTTCCTTTGTGTCCTTCCAGGAGAACTTGTTGCATAGTTTCAAAGGCAAATATAATATCAAAAGACAGTATAGCTTGAAATAAAGGTAAAATCTCTCTTTGGTTTACTTAGGTTTAAATAAATTAATCCAAGAGCAAACATGATTGTGTAGCATATGCAGTTAGGTCACCCAATTAATTAACATATCTTATTGAGGAAAGAAGAGACAGGTTCTTAAACACAGGTTAAAGTGACAGCATAAAACAAAGTGAAACACAAAAACTGTTCACTACTTCTATCAAGTGATTTGCGGGTGGATATAGACAAAAAACTTTAAGAATGTCTCTTCTCTCTAAAGAATCTTTAAGACACAGACGACTGTGGATAAATTCCTTAATTTTCAGACCATTTACATGTTAGGGATGGAACCTGGTTCTTAATTTCACATTTGCCTTGTCCATGTTGGTAAACATCAGTTCTCTCCTCTTTTTCAAGAAGATATGCTTTTCCTTTATCCTGGAAAAGGGTTTTCCTTACTGCATTTGCATGCAGGCAAGGTCCCTGGAGGCACTTGATTTCTGTGAGAGTTAGGTAACTGAATATTCCTCTAGTCTTGGACCGGGGTGTGCTGTTCACAGGGAAGAGGAGTTTTGGGCAGTGATAACCTATGTGGGTCAGTGATGCTGAAGTGTGAGAAATTGCTCTAGGAGTTGTGGCTGCCACACTGGGAAGGAGGGACGGAAACACTGGCTGAACCTCCTGGAAACCTGTCATCGAAACAGTTGTCCTCATCCATGTTCCCCCAGAGGCCAGTTAACGAGGGAAATATAAATCTCCGTTCCTACAAGTACAGAACAGAGAACGTTAACTGTGAGTACTGCCTACCCATCCTAAATTAATGATGACAGTATTTACCCCTGCTTTTGCCCTCTCTGTGCTGAATGAACACATCAGCCAAGGCAGGACCAAGGAGCATCTCCTCGTCTTTCACTGGCATCAAATGACAAGGAGCAAGAGGCTTTTGAGCTAAATGTTCTTCCCTTCTTAGCTACACATCTTTCAGTTACCTTAGAAAGAAAGGCAAAATGATGGATTTTTCTATGTCTCACAACAATACAATAGAAGTGTAAATGGAGATGACCCCCACCACCAAAATTTTAATGTGAAAATGATGCTGAAAGTTAAAACAATGCCAAAGGTAGTGGAGGAATGATAACGTTAGCTGGCAGTGGCTTATGTAAGCATAAACCAGCATGAATTATTCTCATTAAAATGTAGAAGAGTATACCCTGTATATTCACCATATATATGGGGCATGACAAGTCACTCCTTGCCTTTAATTTCCTACTTTTATGTCCTTGCTCTGAGAATAATTATTTTCAAATGTACTTATTGTACTGTTGAATCTTCACCTCAAAGTCCTCAACAGTTTTTTCTATAATAATTTGGACTAAAAAACAATTCAGACCTAGGTTTTTTCAGACTAAATATATGCAGTATTTATTATATTAAAAAGATGCTGTAAATGCAACAGTAAGATTACAGGCATGACGGTTTTAAGGGAAAAAAAGTGCTCTTAAAGCACTCTCCCATCTTTGCCTCAGGGGGTAATAACACAGCTTAACTCTAGGGCTTCAGACTGGGTATTGAATTCAAAGTAGGGTGATGGAAAGTCTGCAGCTATGCAAACTGAGTAAGATCTAATTGAATTCCTAACAGATGGGAAATAATTAAATCATTTATTATCACTTCACAATTAGTTAACTCACAGGTATACCTCAGACAATAAAAAGGTTTTATCCAACCTTCTGCTAGGGATTTAAAGTTTTTATCATCTCATCTCCGGATCTGTTACTTCATGGCTCAGTTTAATCAACAGCAAGCTTGTCAACATGAAATGATCTCTCTGGTTATTTAAAAAACAAAAATACAAGTACAAACAAACTACTNTCGCCGCCGCCCCTCGCCCCTCGCCGCCGCCGCCCCTCGCCGCCCAGTGCTTGGGAGCGCCGCGGGGAGGAAAAGCAAAGCAGCAGCCAGCAGGGACGCTCGCCCTCTGGCTACTGTTGAACATGTTCATGGCTCGCTCTTTTATTTCATCGTTGTGCACTAAAATGGATCTTTCTTGGACCCGGGAAAAGCACAAACTGTTCCAAAAAAAGGGATTTTAATCAGTATGTGTGATTTTTCTGCATAAGTATGTCTTCAGCTTTGCACAAGCTGCAATATAAACAGTGGGCTCCAAAGGACCAATCTGTGCCTTACAATAAAATGTCAACAGGCACCAGCAATTATGTTTTGACAAAATTGAAATACAGTTCCAGGTAAAAGCTGTTACTGAACACACATTTGAAATATATTCCTGGCTGCAGGTGGGCAAAGGCTTTAGTACATTTCAAGAACATGGTAAACACTTCTTCAACAAATAACTGTGTGAATTTTTTTTTAATAGTGGCTTTCTGGAATTTGTTTGTTTGAAGTGGATCAGAGATTTCGGAAAACTAACCCCAGAGTGAGTAAAAGGAGAAAGAAAATGTCCAAAGATACATTAAAGTAAACAGTTAATCAAAATGTCTCAGTAATTTACCACATAAAAATGTCTGTCCTGCTTGTATGTCAGGTGCATATTTGTCATTTTAGTTTATTGTTTTCTTTTGTAAATGTGGAATGATGTATGTCTTGATATTGTTATGGTCTTGCCTTGATTTTCCACTGTATCTGAGCTTTATTTCGTTTTTCTGATAAAGACTGGTGGCAAACAGCCATTTGCAATTCCCTGATCCATGACCCATGACTGATCAGTCTCAATGCATGTTAAAGCAGGAATGGTTCTGCTCTAATTTATACCACTGGGCTAAGGCCTCTATCACACTCCTGTCACTCTTAAACAGCCACTCTGACCCATCACCACATGCTCCTTCTCTTTCTTTGTGCTGGGGGTAAGAAGATGAGATATTGAATAAATTACAGTTTTGGCATATCTGCCAGATTTACTCCAAAGCTTCTACGCAAGGAAATATTCTCCAACAAGGATCTTCAGACAACATAATGTCACTTTATACAGTGTTAAGTGGGATTACCAGAGCAGAAAATGTGTGTACACTTATGTTTTGCATAATTATGTACATACAGATACACACATAGACAGAAATTCTCTTTCAGTGTTAAGGTCTACATGTCCAAAACTGAGTCTAAAGTATTTACTTTGTTGTTCAGCACAAATAAAATGACATAAAATAGAAAAAACTACACTCCTTACCATTGTCCTTTTCCTCGTGCTATGTTTTTATGTGCTTAAATCATTAAGGTAGCACAGCATAACATTGATGATATAGTGCTGAAAAAACCCCAGTTGTGTCAATATGAATCTACGCCAGCAAAGCAATATTTCTCAGACCTCTTAATGTAGGACTGTGAATCAAAGTGACAATTGACAAACGTTCAATAAGAGGTCAAAAAACAACCATGCAGACAGATTTGTTGAGGGCTTATGTTATCTATTTTTGATAAGTGAAACAATTGGCCTAAGTCATGTCACCTGAGGCTCTTCACGTCTCAGTGTTGAAAAAGATTATAATGATTTTTTTTTCCTTTGTGTCCTTCCAGGAGAACTTGTTGCATAGTTTCAAAGGCAAATATAATATCAAAAGACAGTATAGCTTGAAATAAAGGTAAAATCTCTCTTTGGTTTACTTAGGTTTAAATAAATTAATCCAAGAGCAAACATGATTGTGTAGCATATGCAGTTAGGTCACCCAATTAATTAACATATCTTATTGAGGAAAGAAGAGACAGGTTCTTAAACACAGGTTAAAGTGACAGCATAAAACAAAGTGAAACACAAAAACTGTTCACTACTTCTATCAAGTGATTTGCGGGTGGATATAGACAAAAAACTTTAAGAATGTCTCTTCTCTCTAAAGAATCTTTAAGACACAGACGACTGTGGATAAATTCCTTAATTTTCAGACCATTTACATGTTAGGGATGGAACCTGGTTCTTAATTTCACATTTGCCTTGTCCATGTTGGTAAACATCAGTTCTCTCCTCTTTTTCAAGAAGATATGCTTTTCCTTTATCCTGGAAAAGGGTTTTCCTTACTGCATTTGCATGCAGGCAAGGTCCCTGGAGGCACTTGATTTCTGTGAGAGTTAGGTAACTGAATATTCCTCTAGTCTTGGACCGGGGTGTGCTGTTCACAGGGAAGAGGAGTTTTGGGCAGTGATAACCTATGTGGGTCAGTGATGCTGAAGTGTGAGAAATTGCTCTAGGAGTTGTGGCTGCCACACTGGGAAGGAGGGACGGAAACACTGGCTGAACCTCCTGGAAACCTGTCATCGAAACAGTTGTCCTCATCCATGTTCCCCCAGAGGCCAGTTAACGAGGGAAATATAAATCTCCGTTCCTACAAGTACAGAACAGAGAACGTTAACTGTGAGTACTGCCTACCCATCCTAAATTAATGATGACAGTATTTACCCCTGCTTTTGCCCTCTCTGTGCTGAATGAACACATCAGCCAAGGCAGGACCAAGGAGCATCTCCTCGTCTTTCACTGGCATCAAATGACAAGGAGCAAGAGGCTTTTGAGCTAAATGTTCTTCCCTTCTTAGCTACACATCTTTCAGTTACCTTAGAAAGAAAGGCAAAATGATGGATTTTTCTATGTCTCACAACAATACAATAGAAGTGTAAATGGAGATGACCCCCACCACCAAAATTTTAATGTGAAAATGATGCTGAAAGTTAAAACAATGCCAAAGGTAGTGGAGGAATGATAACGTTAGCTGGCAGTGGCTTATGTAAGCATAAACCAGCATGAATTATTCTCATTAAAATGTAGAAGAGTATACCCTGTATATTCACCATATATATGGGGCATGACAAGTCACTCCTTGCCTTTAATTTCCTACTTTTATGTCCTTGCTCTGAGAATAATTATTTTCAAATGTACTTATTGTACTGTTGAATCTTCACCTCAAAGTCCTCAACAGTTTTTTCTATAATAATTTGGACTAAAAAACAATTCAGACCTAGGTTTTTTCAGACTAAATATATGCAGTATTTATTATATTAAAAAGATGCTGTAAATGCAACAGTAAGATTACAGGCATGACGGTTTTAAGGGAAAAAAAGTGCTCTTAAAGCACTCTCCCATCTTTGCCTCAGGGGGTAATAACACAGCTTAACTCTAGGGCTTCAGACTGGGTATTGAATTCAAAGTAGGGTGATGGAAAGACTGCAGCTATGCAAACTGAGTAAGATCTAATTGAATTCCTAACAGATGGGAAATAATTAAATCATTTATTATCACTTCACAATTAGTTAACTCACAGGTATACCTCAGACAATAAAAAGGTTTTATCCAACCTTCTGCTAGGGATTTAAAGTTTTTATCATCTCATCTCCAGATCTGTTACTTCATGGCTCAGTTTAATCAACAGCAAGCTTGTCAACATGAAATGATCTCTCTGGTTATTTAAAAAACAAAAATACAAGTACAAACAAACTGCTCGAGTGTCATACTACATTCAGACAGTACCTATTTGGAAGATATTATTCATTCATACACAGGCTTCTACTTTCACTTGACATTTAAAAACGTCTAGGTGATATGACTTAAACATTTGGGAATCTTATGCAAACTATTATAACACAAAAGAACTTGATTTTCAGATGAGGAAACGGTCTGCCTTTGGAATAGTGGCAGTTGTTTTCAGCCAGCTGCATCTGTTATGATTTTTTACTGTCCTTCCTACATTGCCCAAAGGCTCAATTCACAGAAGAATTTGTGCACTGGACTGCTAAGCCCGGCAGTTGTCCCCATTAGGCAACTAAATGTCTGGTGGACATGTGTCTGGGTCAGACTGTGCACAATACTCAGGAAGAGCTTGGCACATCATAGTGGGATGCAAAAGCGAGGACAATAATCCTTCAAAGTTATGGAAATGCCAAGGAAACACATGTAATTGAAGTGTGGTATGTTCTGAAGACACAAGCCTAGCTCCCTGATGCAGGGAGGCACCCAGTGCTGTGTAGCATTCACAAGTGGAAATGTATCCGTGAGGGAACGCTTGCAACAGACTCATCCCAGCTGCATAGCACCCAGATTCACCTCCCTCCTATGCCTGAAGGGATATAAACCTTCAGTGCAAATATTGAAACTGCGAAGCTGAAGTTTTCTAGACCTGATCATTCTCAGAGTCATCTTTTGATGTTATTTATTCTAATATATAAATTGTTATGCTAAGGAAAGAGGACTATAGTCAGCCTGGGAGGTGACAGATGTAGGTTCAAAACCCCTCAGGCAGAGAAGAGAATTAAAACTAACCTTCTAATTAGGCGTGTACATCTTCTACCCTGTAGACAAGGCGGGGCTAGCCTGTTCAGAACTTACACAGTTGTGGATAAACTCAGAAGGAGTCACTTAGGCATTTGAAAGATTAATTAGTGGTTGCAGAATCACAAAATTGCTGAGGCTGGAAGGTACCTCTGGAGGCTGTATAGTCCAAACCTCCTGCTCAAGCAGGTTCAGCTAGAGCAGGTTGCTGAGGACCATGTCCAGTTGAGTTTTGAGTATCTCGAAGAACAGAGACCCCACAACCTCTCTCAGCAACCTGTGCCAGTGCTCAGCCACCCTCATGGTGAAAAAGTGTTTTCTTATATTCAGATGGAATGTCTTTCAAGTTGTCTCTTGTCCTGGACTCAGTTATCTGTTGAATTCAGACGACTCCAGGGGTAGCTAGTGGCTAAGTGGGGGTTGGGTGGACCTGTATTCCAGTCTTAGAATCTTCCTGTAAACCCATGTCAAAAAAAAAAGTGCTTCTTGCAGCTCTCTGCACTCTCCAACAGAAAAGTGGCTTCCTGAAACAGCTGCAGACTAAAACTGTCTCCAAGTCTTTTACTATCCTACAATTGTGAAATCCCCAGAACACTTCATAGTGTCCGGTCTCTCCGGATTATAAATGTCTCTGGGTTAAGGTTTTGTCTCTCATTTATATGAGCCAGAATTTCAACCTCCTCTGTTTATAGATAGGCTATAAACAGTAATATGAATGGTTTCTTTAGAAGTAACTGACTTCAATTTAATCATAGCAATTATATTAACTGTGGGTCTGACTGTATATATGCAAAAAAGGGTAATTTGAATTATGAAAAAAAGGGTAAATTGCTAAAGGCTTTGGAACAAACGTGGTATGTTCCTTACACCATATTTCGGTCTCCTACATGGAAAAGTAGGCCAAGTGTCTAATAACCTATTTGTCATTACTTAACCTTATTGAGATCAGGAAAAAAAGACACTGGGACACGGTGTGATGCAACTCTAAGAATAAATACATACAAAAACTTTTGTGTTAAGTAACAACTGAAAAGATTTTGAAACTGGGCAATGATATCTTTCCTTGAGTGCTCTCCTGATCCAGCTCAGAACATTTTCTCTGTAGTACATCAAAGAAACACTCAACTACATTGCCAATTTCTCCTGATGGAGGTGAAATACAGTAACCTAAAACGTAAGTGATTATGAAAAAGAGTAGTAGCATGCTGTACTGTAAGAAAGGAATCTTGTTTGTATCATGGATCGTCAAACAAAATTTCATGAAGCCAAACAGCTTTTAGTTTAATTTGCATTTTACCTTGGGGTGGGCTTTTTTGTTTTTTTTCCAGTAATTGATTTCATGCATCAGCTGAAACACCAACATATCTCAGATCAGCTGTCTCAGACCTGTGATGTCTACTTCAAAAATTTCAAAGCAATCACTTGAAAACATAGCTGTAAATTAATTACAGCTACAATTCGGAATTCATTGACTTCATGGGCGTTTGCAGATCATTAATAATATAGAAATACAAACAGGCCGTCCTGAAACCGGCTTTCTAATTCAGATGTTTAGAAATGTGCAATTCAGGTTGTTCATATCTCTCTAACCTCCTACACCAGATAACAGGAATGGAACATTAAAGTGCCTGGAAACACACAGAGGCTCATCAGTCTTACCGTCTTGCCCAAGTGATCTGTACCACGTGCTTACCGAGACCTTAAAGATGAGCCTGAGTCAATACATTTTCCACTGTTGAGAGCCAGAGGCAGCCCTAGTTTGACCATTTATTAGAAAAGGTTGAAGCATAGTCATGTACCACGGTCTATTATGCTCCTGATGACAACAAAATCCAAGTCCAAAATAGAGAGAAGAGAATGGATCAAATTTTGATTATAACTGAAGTGAATCAATATATAAGAATAAGAGAATGAAACTGCAACCATATGATAAAATATCTTGCTGACCTCAAAAGGCTTACTTGTCTAAAAAGACACTGTAAAATATGAAAACATGGTACTTGTCATTTGGAATTGCTATTTTCTTATTAGGTTTTCAGAAGAAACCTGAAAGCCTGTTGGTAGGCCTCCACCATCTCCTTATGCAGCAAAATAGCACCTCAGAGACAGTATCTTCACAGATAAGCAGATTCCTAATAAATGTCCAGCCACAAACTTCACCATGATCATGCTTTTGTATCTTTTTATAATGTAAGGGAGGGACTCTCTGAGAACAGACTAATTCAGATAAGATGCTTTTTCTTTTCCAGTTGCAAAGACTTTGCAAAATTAAACACATTTAGCACCTTTGGGAAGAATAGCTCAGGAAACATCTTGAAATCACTGTTTCCTTTATGAGGATCAACATTAGTGTGTGTGTCTGTGTGTCGGTGTATTAATTTATACTGTAGTTTCAAACAACACTACAAATACTTCATCCATCTAAGCACAAAATAATAAATGAATTCATACATGTTTAATATTATTTTAATTAATTTTTCAACTCTCTAAACAACAAAGCCTCTTTCATAACTGAATAAAAGATAAATATCCATAGAAAGTTTTCACTTTTGTTTTTAGAAGAATTTTAACACTTTTTTTTTTTACTGCAGGACCTATAAAGCTGAAGATCTTTTTAGAGTGCTTTTAACAATAAGGCTCAAAATAATTTTTTGAGCTGGATCTTGGACCTGAAGCTGTTATAAAGTCAGATTCATCTTCTGAATCTCAGCTATTAAGACACTTGTATTAAACTTCTCCAACTGGTAAAAGCACAAGGGTTGAACAGGTATCTATGGGAATGGGAGTGTTTGTAAAATTTCTTTGTTTTGTGAACCACGTTCCTACACCATCAAGCCACTCATTAATCTAAATTTCATCATTTCTGAGCCTGATCAGTATTTGATCAGATGATCAAACTCCAAATAAGACTAGACTGAGAATTTCAACAGGAAATGAAGGAAAACAAAACAAACCCCACCCCCTTCTCTCCTCCACAATGATAAAACTCCAAAGAAAAAGAACTACTTAGCTGGGAGGAGGCTCTCAATTCTCTCTCATGTTTTCAAATGGATCAGTTCCTATAATTCCCTTTTCCCTTTTTCTTATAAGCTGTCTGTTTCAGATCCTAGACAAAGTCAATACCCTAAACAATCAAAATAATTGATAAATCTCCTGATGCTTTTTCAAATATGTTGTTAAACTCCCAATTCCATTTAAATATCACATAGGGGATATGATTTTTTCACCCCACATTCATTTAGTACAGTGTGCGTGTGATTTCAGTTTCATTCCACTAATAGATGGTCTTTTCTTTGGATGATTTAATCTTATTCATCTCATCTTTTCTCAAATATTAAGATAAAAAATATATCTTTTAGTCCATTTGTATAGATTACAAAGCACTGAGTAATTTTTAAACCTTAATTTTGATTTTCATTTTGCTTCTAATCTTACTATTTTGTGTGATCATAATGTTGGCCATATTGAGGATCACATCAACACACTGATGAGTAGCTTTTCTTCTCTGTTCCCTCAATGTGTTCACACTAAATAACCACAGTCTGTCCTGTTGCCTGTCCCACAGAGATTTTGAAGTACCGCATCAATGCATTAACCTGTTCCACGAAAAGGATGGGAGACCAAAATTGCATAATTATATTCATGTCGGAAAGCTTTTCTCAGGGAGGAAATACAGATTAAGCACGTGGAAAATGTTCTGATTTTGGAAAAGAGCTATTTGCTAACAGAAAGTGACAGTTCACACAACTTGCCTGTCCCAGTAGGACTGCTCTTTGTTTATTCAAGGCAGCCAAAGAAACTTGCCTGTGAGCAGATGAAGGGAAGACCTTTAAGCTACATATACACACATGATGAAAGGTTGAGCAGCAGGTGTTAGAGTGGAATAACATTAGCTTTATCATTGTGAAAGTTGGGCATGGCTGCTAATTGCACAAAGGTTATATCATTTTCTGAGGGTCTCAGGAAAACTTTCACAAGGTTAAGGGAGAAGAAGAGTGAAAGCCAGATGCTCTAGTGACCTACTGGAATGAAATGCTGAGTAGGGAGAAATAATTCTGTTATTACTGGGAGAATAACAATTTTGTTGGTGGAAATAATTTATTTTCTAGCCCATCTGACACAGCTGGAAAAAAATAGCCATACTTTTCTTGTTTGGAGTCCCCTTATGAAGTCTGTGACTGAAAGTTTTTCTTTCTTATTCAGATATAGCAGTTAATTTAATACCATTTTACCTCTGCCTTCAAACTGTATTTCTGTATGTGAAGCCACCATGTATACAAAAGTTATGAGTGATTAAGACTAATTACAACATAACAAAGTGACAGGTTAACTATAGTGTTTAGGTGTCTGAAAGAGGGCTTGAATGGCTTAGACTAAGCCCACTCTTAGTAGGCATGTCTTTGGATCTAGATTATCTCTGGCTCCAGGTCTCTTTCTTACTTCCCAAAGTAACAGCAAATCTAGAAAAGGCCAAAAAGGAGACCAATTTGTTGCCAAGCTTATAATTCAGCCTGTCAGACATTTCAGCTATTAATTCAGTGTTTAAAAGTGAAGTTGTAGCCCCCTGTGATGTGATCTATTGGCTAAATAGGAGCTGTGACATTTTGCAAAAGCCAAAAGAGGTAATTATGATGCTAAGAGCTTTTAGATTGGAAGATGGAAGGCAATAATAAAACCAAAGAGAGGATGAATCATTACAGCCTCTATTGTTTACCATTTAGGGAAAGACCACAAATTTTGCTTTTATTGGAAAAACTCTAGTTTTAGAACTTTCTTAAAAGCAGGATCAATTCTGCATTAAATGTGATCCATACAAGTATAGAGGCATTTCTTGGTTTTCTTTTAATTATACATTTATAAACATAAGAAATTCTATGGGAAAAAATCCTATTTTATTTCTCTTCCATGCCAGAACAAACAGAAAGAAAGTTATCTGTGGAGACCAGTGTGGACACCACACCAATGCTATTTCTCTGACGTTTTCACCTCACTCTAGCCCAAAAAAGGAGGAGGAAAACTTTCTTATTGAATTTGAGAATATTCTTGTATGTTACCATATTGTGAATGAAGAGACTACATCACCATTTGATCATTCATCTTCCTAGGAGGCTACCCATCATTAGTTTAGAAAAGGAAAAAAAAAAAGAAAAAAAGAAAATATTATCTTTGGTTAATAAATAGTCATACTACTCTGGCTGGAAGGCAGAGCTTTCATTCTCTCAGTCAATACATCAATGTACCCCTGGGGTTTTGCTTTAATCAGAGAATTTTATTTATGCAAGCAAGATTAACACATCAGCCTTTGCAGGAGTGAGAAGAATTCTTGATTCACCCATGTTCCCTATTACAGGGATTAAATGATAAACTATAGAGTTCCTGTATGTCATAATGATCTTGGAATGCAAAACTCTTTTACTATTTATATGTTGTTGTTTTTTCTCACAAAGTAGGAGGAAGATGTATAGAAATGACCAGGATTCTTTTTTCCCCAGACAAGAATGAAGTTTTACTTTCTATGTGTGTGTGTTATGTCAATTTATTGAACTGCTCCAGCAGATAAGTTTCAAGAAGTATTTCAAATTATTTTTGTAAACATTTTATTCATTATTTCCCAACCAGTTCTACATTAATGCTTGGATGCGGTTAAAAAAAAAAACAACAAAACCAAACAAAAAAAACCCAACCCTGTAATTTATCCTAAATTTACTGAAAGCCAAAACTTTTTCTGTTGTGAATTATAATTGCAAAATCATGTATTCACTAACAGACTGAAATGTTCTCTGAACACATCCAAAGATCCCTATTTCATCTCCCCTGTAGCTAAAAAGAAGAGAATGGAAAAGTAAGAGTTAAAGGGAAATCAGATCTCACACACCCATGCTCAGCTTCAGTAAATTTTTTCCTGAATCTCTTCTGTTTATAATCGACTAAGCAAAGCACAGGAGGCTGTTGTGAATTACAACATTGTGAAAGCATTTTCAGTGGTGGGAAAGACAACAGCACAAAATAATCGGAAGCCATCACCAGGGCTTCTTAAATTGGGACTGCTTGTGATGAACAGCCGCACTCCCAGCAGCAAAAAGCCCACTTCAGAGAGGAGTCAGCCACCTGTTAGCTAGCAGTACTCGGGAAGGTTTATTCAGAAATGATGATTATTTTTACCTTTGCTCTGCCTCGACCTTCTTATGTACGATTCCGTATCACACGTGCTTCCCAGTCCTTGTGACACAGGCTGGTGCCAGCGTTCCTCAATACCTATACATTACCAAAATAAACACACATGTACGCTCCACTTACAGGTCACAAACAGTAAAAATATTAATTGTGTTTCCTTGGGGGAGACAAAACATATGAGGTTCCCCTCCTCTTCCCAGTAAATTTAATAAGAATCAAAATCAATATACAACTGAATTTTAAAAATAAATTTGTTAGCTTACCTCTGGCTTATTGTGCCTTGTGCTGGCTGGAGGCCAGAAATATGAACAACCTGTGTTGTATAGAAAGGCTGAGTCCTTAATCAATACAACAGAATATTTCCATAGCCTCTCAGTATGACAAAAATCAGGTAATCAATTATTTTGTCATAAGCGTGGTCTGTTGTAAGCATGATTAAAATATTCCTGAAAAATTGCTGTGTACTGATAAAAAATTGTAGAAGGTTTTTGCAAACTGAATAACAAAAATCACTGTTAAAATAATAAACCCCTGTCACACAGACTCACAAAGGCAGAACACGTCAGAGCTAAGGGGAATGTGTTAATCAAAGAATAACAAAATGAAAGGTGCTCTTACTCTGCCTTTAACAAGCCCTTCCGTATGTGTACTGAAGCATGTATTGTTAGTTATAATCTTTCTGGAAGGGGAATTGTCCTTGCAATTATGTTTCTAAGTCAGAATAGACATGGGATTGAAAGTATGCTCTTGGAAATGACAACATTGTAAAATGTAAAATTCTGTGAAAATCACTCCGTTAACTCCTTTGGTAACAGGCTGTTTTTGGTACTTCATTAAAAATCAACAAAACTTATGGATGCAGCTAAAACTGCAGACAGCAACACAATAGGATAAAGTGTGAGGTTGCCTAAGAAATTCCTTCCAAAAAACCTTCAAAAAAGGATAAGAAAAAAAGGTAAGTTAATTCGAAGCTCTGGATTTGCTTTTCAGGAAGTTTGAATTCAGATCCAGTTAATCGTTTGTGTAATGTAATTTTTAAAGAATGAGGCTTAAGGCATTAGCATGAAAAACAGGAAAGCTGAGTTGAGGAAGGACTGTGTATCACGGAAGAGAAAGATGAGGTGGAAAGAAAGATCAAAAATATGTCAAAAGTGTCTACAATAAATTTTTTCCTACATGTTTCCTACCAGATAGAGGGCACCAAAAACTCTCCAAAGAAGATATTAACTCCCCCCAAGCATACAAAACACACTTTTAAGAGGGTTCTGTCACCAAGTCCTGTAGTCTAATGAGTGTACTTCAGCTCTTGAAATGTCCTTGTGCTGCTATAGAAACAGATATAACAAAGAGGACTTGGAGAACTTTTTTAATGGGCAAAGATTTCTTCCTGTTGTATAGGTCTGGTCTCACTGACCAATGCTCAGCTCCCTCCATATCAACAGGAAAGATCATGCGCATTCTCCGTCAGGTGAAATTGGTACTGGCCTTCGTGACTTTATTCCTTTCCCAGTGAGGGCTTGATTGAACAATCATGTGCCCCCTGACAGATCATGACCCTCACAGATGTTAATGGAGATTTAAAATGTTAAAATTATCATTAGTGTGATTTCTTTGCTGTTCCTACCTAAAAATGTTTATATCAGAGAACCAGTTAATTTTCACCACCCTTATTCCCCATTAGCAACGAAGGGCTCTCCAAAAGAAGTAAGGTAGTGGGGCTCACCCACTCTCCTCCTAGCCTGCTTTTTGCCCTAGACATCTAATGAATTGTTCTTTTTTGCCCTGTGACACAGAGATGTGATAGTAATGGTCCTGACAGCAGAGAAGAGATGAGATCACAGTCAAGGGATGTTCTGCTTTGTGTTGGCACACATTATCAGATTTTTGCATAGTCTGAGGGCTGCAGAGCAGTGACTGCAGGTTAGAGTCGAATACTCTCTGAGATCTTAAAAGAGGAGCTAAAGGGTGATATTCCCAAGTCCTCCATAGTGATCACAGCATTATGTCCTCTTGGAAATCCTAAGGGATGCTACTCTTCATTTAACATCCCTTGCTCCTTGCTAGCGCCAGGATCAGTGGTTCAGAGTGCGTGCTAACGTATGGCCATCTGCTCTTTCCAGTTTGCTCCATTTGTGTCATGCATAGTCTTGCCATCACAGTGGACAGTCGAGCTGCATTCTTGATGAAAATTCCAATTTTCAGGTAATCAATTTTGAAGAAAACACTACATCATATATGCCCTGAAGAAAATTAGATTTAGTACCTACATACTGCACTTAAAATATTTGCCAGACATTAATAATCCATGAGAATATATTCAAATCTATGTAAATTAATAACACCTTGTTTCAGAAATTATTCCTGGATACAGATACCACAAAGTGGTGAAATTTCAGAACCAGCAAAAATACGCTGCTACCATTTGAGGCATTGTAGTCTGGACCCAAACTGAAGCACGAGCAGAACTCCCAGGTAAAGCCAAGACATCTGTATTGTGCGGTGTGCTTGCACAGAACTGGAGATGAAACTGCTGTATGTGTTTTTTATTTGGACTCTAAATCTTGCTAAATGGGACACAGTTACACAAATCCAATGCGGACACTCAGTCTCAGAACATATGTCTATTTATAAATAAATTACTCACACTGAAGGACCCCATATATTTTACTTTAATTTTCTTTTGGTTTGTCTAAATAATTATGTTTCTTTTCATTACAATTTTCTCACATGAACCATTTTATTTCTTCTCAAAATGTTTTCATACAAGAAATATATTTCACTGCCTTTCTAATTTAATTCCCCAAGCACTGCATTCTTTCTAAGTCATTTATGTTCGTTCTTTCACAGCCTAAAAGACTTTGCCTGAGCATGTTTTCCATCATTGCTGTTTTTTGTTTTCTTGGCTCAAAGTATTAGATCCTAGGCAGACCTGACTGGAAATGGTTTGGACTCAAATTCGGGAGGGAGTGATGGGTCACAAAAAAGAATAACAGACAAATAGTAAGGAAATATTTTCTCACAAATTTATATGTTTATATGCATATATAAAATTTATATAACCGTCTTAAAGGCATAAACTTGCTAAGAGCTAAAAATCATCCCATGAATAAATTAATACCTTAAATAAACCGTAAATTAAATATGGCTCAAGTCTGCTTTTGTATCAAAAAACTGGCAATGTTAGGACCTGTGGGAAATGGCTTTACCTGAAATTTCAAAGTGGTGAATGGAAAAACTGTGACAATAAGAACCCAGCTGCCCTCCTAGGAAGTGTTATGTCAGTTTTGCCAGAGTTTTATCACAGATATACAAGGACTTAGGAGGGTTAAAAAGCACCATCTGTAACGGAAGATCTTTTATCTCTAGGAAAAATGCCCTTCAAAGCTCCGGAGGCCACCCAGAAAACTAACATCTGGAAAACAAAAGTAGTTCACCCGTTTAGTTCTGAGTTCATCAGTTTCATCTTTGTCTATACATGATCTCATTCCTGGGTGAAATACTGGAAGTGTGTTGCTGGTCTCCTACTTTCCTTATCACAAACTTCCTCATCAGACTCTGGTGATAAAAGAAAAAGCAACTTCTGTAACTCAGCACCAGTTTCTCTCCACCTTTATCAAAGGGTGAGACCTGGGATGAGAACAAATAAGGTAGCTATATGGGACTATACAACTCTATAACCACATAAATATAGGAGAACAAAGCTACTTTAAAGAAAAAGCAAGGCTATTCTTTCATTATTATCTAGAACTTGAGGATGATTATTTGGACTGGGGATCCTGCTAGTGCCTTGGGTCCCCAAATCCCTTTGGAGGGTGCTGATTGTTGACACACAAAACTGGGCTTTGATACACCAAAGGCCTTCCTCATTTTTGGTCATACAAAATTAAACTTTGCTTATGTTGTTCATAGGCCTTGAGCAGGCCTTTCTAGCAATTCCTCTCATTCCCAGCTACTGTCTGTTGTGATATAACATTATTTTCTCTCTATTCCATTGAAAAATATTACATTTCTTGTGCCTAACTACGTCTCTCTTCACCAAGGGAAATAAGCATCTGATCAGGAATTTGACTTTTGTTCTCCAGAAGGTTGAGCAGGGAATTCTGAGACAGTCCTTGGTCCTCTGAGTAGTTTCTACCATGCCCTGTACAGCAGTCATGCTTTGATAGATGTTACACTGCTATTCTCGTTTCACTGACACCCTACTAACCTTGTGATTGAAAAGGATGATCTTAGTGTGAGATGAGATTTTTGTCTCGTGTGTGTACCTATTGTAGCTGGCAGACCTCTCCTGAACTGGAGAAATTTACAGACAAACATCCAGTATCCTAAGAAAAGTTCCAAATATTTATCCGAGTAAGTCACTCCATGGTTACTTTCCCTACCTTCACTGTGAACATATATCTTTTTCTTCTCCCAAGTTAAGGGGAGATTTTCATGGCAGCAAGAATAGGATCTAAACCAGATTTAACTAGTTGCAGTAAATAGTGTTCTGGAGTTTTCCTTTTTCTTCTTTTTTTTTCCCCCCCTGTTTTACTTTTGTCTACCCTTGGATGACTTGTCTGATGTTGTTGTTACGAGAGACTAAGAAACTAAATCTCGCTTCTCTGCATTTCACTGAAGGCAGAGATAGGTATTAGGAAATTGCGGTCTACATTTGTTGTGTTTCTTATAGTATACTTTACTCCTTTGATATTTCTCCTTTTTCTCCTCCTTTATTTTGTAACGTGACAGCCGTGGCTTTGACGGGAATGTATGTGAAAAGAATGCCTGTAAAATGTCAGAGTAAAAATAATGAGAAAAACTTTCCAAACACTTCTAAGGAGCTGTGTTCTCTTGGATAACACTCACTGTCAATTTATGCTGTGTCATTTGTGCTGAAGCACTGTATGCATTACTGTGCCAAAAGGAGGAGACATGTCTGTCATTGCATAGGAGGCTGCTGTTTGGATGCTGATATGCCAACTGCCTACACACTCAGCCAGTATAAAAATCACACATGCTCCATGATTAAAGGAGGTGATCCTTGAGAAAGTCAATTACATGCCACTATTAGAGTGAACAGTTGGCAATCTGAAAGCATAATATTAAAAAAAGTTATTACTCTAATCTGCTCTGGAAAATGGACCATAGTACAGAGTCAAACAAATATGTTCAAACCTATTCCGATGGATTTAATTACAGTACTTAGTGCCTAGAGTCTCAAATTCAAGGGGAAACCTAGAAAATTGATCATAATTTAGGGTCATAATAAAATTTCACTCTATTCACAACATCCAACTTATAGCCTCTGTACTGGGAAAATCATTGCCATTTCCAAAAGCAACACACATTCCTTCACAAAACATTACTGACTTGCAATATTCTTCAAATCCCATGTTTTTTAAGTGGTTCTTTCTGTTCAAGTCAGCTAAGCAAGGACTGAATTAAAATTTCAAATTTGCAAACCTTTCATCCTAAATAGTTCCGAATAGTGCAATATTTTGAGAGAAATCTGACTGATATTGAGAGGTCCCCTTTAAGTTAATTTATGTCTTCCTGGCCATGTCTACCTTTCCAGCAGCATAATGCAGCTTGATCACATCCCTTGTTGAAATAGGAGGCAAGGCTCCCATTTACCTTAATGTTACAGAATCGTTTCTGCAAAGAACTTAAAATTAGCAAAACAACAAAGCCAGAAATCTGCTTTACTCATGATTGCCACAGGAGTTTATCTGAATCCTTACCCATGGGGCCTGTAACACAAAAGGCGAGATATTATGTAACACCAGACAACAACAAAAATATATAAGTCTTCAAAAATAGTCTATCTCATACAATTATGAAATGGCAAAGTATTCTGCCAAATTGTTCTCGTTTTGAGCAAGGTGACACTTACTGTAAACATGGTGCTATCACATCCACTGCCCGCAGCATTCAGTACGGAATTATCTGGATATGCTATCAACAAAAAGATGGCTTTGCTAGTTTGCTATTACTACTCCAAAATCAAAATCTCATGTCCTGAAATGGTCAAAGGGCTCTTTTTATGTTGCTGAGGGCCTAAGCGGCTGTTTGCTCTAAAGGATCTCTTCAGAGTGCCAGAGGCCCTGGGAACCATGAATGTGCGGGTTCGTTGGCACAAGACAGGTCTGGCATTTCATGCTGATGCTGTACCATGTCCTCAGGCAGAGCAGAGTCACTGGGCAAGTGATGGGGGCCTGATCTTACTGCACGTGCAGCATGCGGTCTCCCTGCACACAAGCGCTGAGGCAGGTCAGACCAGTGCCAGACAGAGACTGCACTGGCTGTAGCATGGGAAGTCAGGGCTTGTGAGCAGTAAGATAGTCTCATCTGGAAAACTTGGGAAGAGCAACAAGAGTCAGTCTGAACTTCAGCTTACGGTGGGACAGACTCAGAACAAACAACTTGCGCCAGTTTGGAAAGCTCACCTAAACTCAGCTTATGAGCAGCACCGCAGCTCACAAATGCATCCCACCTAAAATCAGACAACAATTTAGTTTGGAAGGGATCTCTGGAGGTCATCTGGTCCAGTTCCCCGCTCAGAGCTTCCACCTTCCACCCAAGCTTCAAAGTTAGATCCAATTTCAAAGAGCTTTCCAGGCTAGTGATGTGTGGACAAGGAAGGGTGAGAGCATAGAGAGAGAGAATCCTCATTCAACTCAGTTGCCTAATGTAAAATGTATAGTGATGTATGAGAGACCTCAGGTATTGTAACCTGCCAGTCGGAGGTGTCTATGACTCAGGGGCCAGCTTTATGTGTGGCATTGGATTGACTTTAGAGGGGGGAAGAAATCTGCTCTTGGATTGTAAAGAAGAATGCTAAAGGCATAGAATATAAGTAAAATAAAACCAGAGAGATGAAATTGTTAGCTTAAGTAGTCACTAGCTGAAGGTCTCTGAAGAAAAACACCTACACAAAGAGTTGTAAAACTTGAGAGAAAAAAACAACAGAGAGCTGGAAGATGGCAATTCAGCAAGGTGGAACATTAGACCAAGTGTCATGGAGACTGTCACTTCCCCACCTGACTGATGAGTGCCTGATGCCTGACCAGCAGAGATTCATCAGGAGTCTGTCATACAGATGCTAAGAATACCGATGTTAAGCCCACGAATATAGTCCAGCTGTTTGCTGTGTGTGTTAACCAATAAATAAGATCATTTTTATGTACTCATAAATTGTGTATGAACCTCTTTGCAAGTGCCTGCATGTAGTAAAATGCCCAGTAGAGAAAGGATAACATGCTTGACTCCAGAAAAGTCTCCTTGGGCTGTAGTATTTGCTACCTCCGTGCGAATGTTTTAAATACCTGGTAAATCTCAAAAGGCATGAGATGCCCATGAATAGGAAACTAAATCAAGGCATGAATTTCTGTTGCTAACACAGAGATTAATAGTATTTGGTAGTGCTGTGGATATGAAAGAAAAGAAAGCTTTTGCCATGAATCAACATGAGGTTCCTCTCAAAGTCTTTAACCAGAGCCTGGCATCTTTACCAGTAAAAAAAGAAATATCTTTTTTTACTTGAGGTTAATTTGATAAGTCATTTTCAATGAAATAATTAGCAGGCTGTGCAGGGTTTGGGATATATGTGCCTGGATGGGTGCAGACAGATGCTGTCTCATTTTGCCAGTATTTAAACTGATCACGGATGTGCCAGCTTTGACTCAGGAGCCATACGGCCACAGGTCCATGTCTCAATGGCAATCCATAAACCTTCCAGACTGTGAGGAGGAACCTGCTATATTTACATCCCTCTTTGTAGATGTATCCTACATACAATATGTAGACATATTGTACACTGGAAAATATGGACAACAAAGATGGTAGGCTTTTCTTCTCTTTACCTTCTCAGAGCCTGACAAATACTCCTAAAACAAAGCAGAAGCCAACCAAGGAAAAACATCTACAAATTCTCTGCTTATCTGTGTCAGCAGATGCTATGGTTCAGTGGGTTTGTTGTGAGTTTCATACATACCTATACAGAACAGCTGTAACACAGTAATAACTATTTATTTAGAGGCGTAGGGATACCCCCCAGAGAAATCTGTTGAGTGTCACAATCAGATAACAGCCCCATGCAAGCCACTATCTCTATGTTCATTAGGTTGGACTTCTGTCTTCAAGGACATCTACAAATACAGTGTAACAGGAAAAATTCACTATGCTCTGTGCCACTGAAAGACAATAAATAAATAAGTGCATCAAAGATTTTGTCTGAATGTTATTTTAGCTTTTCCTACCCTACTGCATGTGAATATGAAGCAGAACTGAGAGGGAAAAAAAAAGAAAAAGGAGTGACCAAAATTTAAGAATTTGTGATATTAATATTTTATTTTATTTTGCATTCAATAATAAAATATTTTGGAAAGATTTCTTTTTCTAATGTTCCATTAAAAACAATTATTTTCTCTAACAACAATAACACTTGAAAATCCATAGTACAAAAAAATAATAAAAAAATATCAACCCTTGTCAGCAGAACAAACCCCAAAGGCCAGATGATGAACAGGTTATGAAAACATTTTGCACTCACACTCATGCCTTTATATAATATGAGTTACAGAATGGAATCTGAAGTGATTTGCTTGGTATCCTTTTCTTATAACCACTGTCTGTCACTGATAAGAGACAGAAATATCAGATGTTTGTGACAGTATAATTTCACCCACAAATATCATATTTTGAATTACTTGAAAAAAAGATTACTGAAGTATTTTTCTCTCTTATGTTGTTGCTGTAATTCACTTACTATGAAATGAATTGTCTTATTGATAAAGGTACAAATCTAAGTATGAACATGAAGAAGGTTCTCCTTTGGGTGTGACTGGATGCAGTCTGCTGTTATTAAACTTTTTAATAATTAAATACAAGGGGCTATACTGAAATAATATTTAGTTCCTTGATTTAAACTTAGAAAAACAAGAAATGCAGCAATAAAGACATCTGCACAGTCCTTCTCTCACCTAATATTATTTCTTATTGACCAAATCTCAGATGAATGAATGACTGATTAGCTTTATATATGCATTATTAGGACTAGCAGGATGGATTATAGAAGGGAAATCTCCATGTACAGGGAATTTTTTTTCTCTTTTCCTGCATACTGTCTTGTTTTGTTCTATTTTGTTTTGATTTTGATTATTTGATCTGAAGAAACAGATCTGGGAACAGTCATACATCTACAAGTTTCACTGGCTAAACTTATACCTGAATGTGCACAGTATCTATAGACAATCACACATGGTAGCAGCACTACTTCAAAGAACATTCATATCTTTTGTATCAAGATTTACCTTCTGATTCCCAAAGTGGATTCAGAAGACTGCTGCTGGTCTGCAGATCTCTAATGTGAAGCCTGCATATATCTGTGGGACAACTTTGAGCCAGACTTTTAGAAGGACTCTCAGAGAGAATTTCGAAGATGATGGTTTAAAGTAATCACACAAATGATGGGGAGTAGTCTGACTGCACCAGCTTCTTTGGTTGCAGAACACCACTCAGAAGGGATAAACACAAACCTCTGACTACTGCTCATCTCTTTTGGCCAATATCTTCAGAAAGGGGCATCTGCAAAGGACAGTTTAGTAATATCTGAGTGGTCTTAATAGTAGAAATAAAATGTTTTGTGTTAAGTCAGAGTGCTGATGTGTAGAAACAAGAAACTCTTGCTTGGTAGCTGGAAAACAGATCTGTCCTTTGGCCTACAATACAGTAACTTGTTACCAACTGATATTTCTTCTGATAAAGAAAAAATAAGTTACCGTTTGGACCTTTACACTTGATAAGGGCTTCCAGGAGTTATATCTCATCAGGAGAGCTGACATTTTATGACACACTGACAGAAATGTCCAACAAAACATAGTTTTTGCAGGTTTTGGACTCTGATCACATAAGTAGTACTTTTTTTTTTTTTTTTCCTTCTTCTTGAGCTGTCCCTGCAGAGCTGATAAATGTATAAGTCTGTCTGAACACCTCATCTGGAGAGTAATCCAGACACACACAGCTCTATATGGGATGGATGTCTAATCCAAGTTGCTGGCTGGAGTTGCAATAAAATGCTCACAACTTCCTGCAATTGTGTACTGCTTAAAAATCGCTTGGGCTAGATTTTAGATATTTACTAGGTATTCCTCAGACGTGTAAGCCTGCAGATTTCTCCAAATAACTTAAAGCCTTTTTAATGTTAACTTATTTTTCAAAGCCAGCACTCCTGTGCTTTGTACAAACAAAACTCTTTTCTTCGGTTTTAAGAGCAGTTTGGTTTACTGCAACATCTTTCAGTACTGTCAATGCCTATTCAGTTGCACATTATCAGTAAGGTGAGGGTTATTCAAATGAGAAGTCAAAATGATACCTCTTTAATAGCAAATATCAGGATACTCTTTGGTATTCATGATATTTTTTACTGATAATATCTGAGGTCAGATTTACAGTCATCTCAAAATGTTTGAAACCTTAGACAAAGTACAAGCACCTGTCAAAACTTGGTGCTGTCACTAATCAGAAATATCAGCAATGTTGTCACTTTCCCAGATAAATTCAGGATAGTAAGAAAATATATTCTTAAGACTGCTCCATAACTATTCTGTACAACTCAGCACCATATAGCACAGCTGGTAAATGAGTTTAAGTTATTTCTATGCATAATAGAAGAAACCTGAAGTGGAGCCAACAAGTATGAAAGTTTTCAAAGCATTATTAAACACCTGAAATGCTATCTTAAGCAATAATTCTTAAGAATTATAGCCCTGTCAGAACTTTTCAATGGAAATGAGTAGAGAAAAAAGCTATAAAGATTATTTTGATCCTGTTTTCTCAGCTTATTAAAATAACTCTCCATTAAGACTAGTGGGTGACCCACTCAGCAGATGGATGAACTACAGAGGTCAAAATTTCAGTTCAGTTAGTATATGCACATGAGACTTGGGATGTAAACACTGAACTTCATCCAAATATTTTTAAAAATGAGCCTAAAAAAACAGTTTGGAAAATCTGACAATGAAAGTTTTCTCCTGAGATTTCAAGGCCTTTCTGCTTCTATTAAAATAAGAACTTCTCCCAAAATATTTTGGCACTTTTAATACTAGCAGAAAGAGGACCAGGAAGTGTGGGGATATGTGAAGTTGAAAGTAAGTGGGAAACAAAAGTGGTTTAAATACTTTTGAACCATAATAAGGCTTGGAGTCTGTTCAAGTTTGGAGTGAAGTTTTGAATCATTCATCTCTTTTTCTGGCTGGTGAGCCCATATCCATATTAATGGGAACTGCATACAGTGTGTTCCTGGTGTGATCTCAGAAGGATCGCATAGGAATAACATCATTTCCCAGCTGGCTATTGCAATAGCTGTGCTTATGCAGCTTGAAATTGATCTTGTTTTCACCACAATGTACTGCCAGGACAGATGCAAACTGTTGTTCAACGTCAGGTCTTTCAGGGTAGTGCATCTTTCAAAGAACTTTCTTACAATTTAGTAATTCTGATGCAGAATATTTTTCCTACAGGAATTATCATCTTAACACATTGTTTGAATGAGATTTCACCTTATTTCTAACCTCTTCACATCCCCATCAAAAGTTGGAGATATTCAGAAACAAGCTCACAAATATCAAAGCAACAGAGGGAATAACCTTTTGGGATGGAATTGGAAGAATAATTCTTTCCTGCTAATGTAAACTGTCTAGAAGCTGCTGTCATTACAGCTGCATTTTATAAAGGTGTAACTCTGTATACAGTCTCCACATAATGGCATACTTTTGAGAAATGAGAAACTTGAGGTGAACATCAGGAAGAATTTCCTGGACACTGAATTAGAAGTATGGTCTAGCAGGATCTTTATTTGATTTTCTGTTCAGTCTACATAATATGTACATCCACATATACATCTACTGAACGTCTCTAAATTACTAATGTTCTTGGGGTATAGGTCTGCTGCAACACATGATTTTAAAACTCTCTCTGGTTTTGCTTTCCATTATAGAGAGAATACTCCCTACAATCCCAAAGGCAATCCTGGGATATTGTCTTGATTTTCAGGCTGGTGAAATGTTGGCAAACTGTAGTTGAGGTTAAATACTGGCAATGTTGCCATTTGATGCAAAGGTTGTTTGCCAAGTCAGGAATGGAAATGAAATCTTCCCTATATCCAACAGAGAAAGGGGATGTTGTGTTTAGGGGGATAGGCAGGGAGTGGGAGGTGGGGAAAGGGGATAAACAGGGTCAAGGGTGTGTACCTGTCTCCCAGCTCAGGTGCCAATTAGAGCTGCCTGGAGAAGGCAGATCTGCAGGGTTCACCCCTGTTATTAGGAAGAACATAGACCAAAGATGTAGCTTCAGGGGGTTTCAGCAGAGCACTATCCTGCCCTTTCTCAGCAGAGCTTTATTGGTTAGCTTAACTCTTCCTTTATCAGTAATTTGTCTCCACATGTATTTTGGCAAGGGGGGAAAACATTGTTCTCAGTGAAAAAACTAAGTTGTTTTGGGGAAATAGTTGGCTGAAGCAACACAGATTGAGTAGGATTTAGGAGAAATGAGGAAGGGAGTTAGAAGTCCCCTCAAATCTATGTTGTGGGAAGGACAGAAAAGAGGCCAAAAGATGAGGAAGAATAAATCCAAGCTCACATTTCCCGATATGTAGGACAATTTGACCTCCCCCTCTGCATAGAGAGCATATGAAACTATACACAAGTACTAACAAAACAACATAGTCAGGTTTAACTTAGTATTTACTATGCACTAAGCAAAATGCATGGCTTTTAAGATAAGGTCATTAAAAATAAAAAATAAAAAGTTATCATGCTTGCAGCTTTTCTACAGAAGATGGACTACTTATTTAATAAACCTGAAAACGTACAATGTGCGATATAAAATGCATACAAAATTAAATCAAGCAGGTACATTCATCACTGACAATAGAATAAATGGACCCAAGAATCAAACATTTATTTTAATGACATAAGGCAGCATAAGGATAATGACATAAGACAAAGAACACTGTGAAAAGTTTCTGTATTTTTTTCTGTAGCCTGTAGCACCAGGGCAAACAGGCACTGTAGTATAGTAGCACTTAACTTGACACTTTTTTGACTGTGATGAAGAACTAGGGTAAGAGGGTGGTTATCCTCATAGCAGGTTAATTGCAAATCCATTTATTTTAGGTGGCCAGTCTGGTTTTATTGTGTCAGTATTGGCAGGACAACACGTTGTTTTGATTTTAACTTTTTAGTGCCCTCCATTATATGACACAGTTAGTATCAAAAAAAAAAAAAAAATCCAAGATATTGAATTGAAAAGTCATTCTAAATTATGAAGTATTTCATACAAAAACTGTTAAGACAGGACACTGTGATGTGTTTTTTTAAGTTTTCCTCTAAAACAAAAGTTTATCAAAATCAACATACAGCATATTTTGGTGCAGCTCTGTTTTCTGATGTGAAGTTTTCTAGTGAAAATTTTCCAAACAGCTTTAGATAAGGATCAGCCTTTGTGAGAGGCTGATCCTACAGAACTACATTTTCTTTAAAAACACTGCCTCTTAAAATACTGTCTTTAAATGCCCCAATAGGTTTAATATGAGAGACCAGGTCTACTTCTTGGTTCTTTCTGCTGCTCTGTTTTCAGTTCTCCCTCCCTCTGTTCACAGGAGACTAAAACGCTTAACTGGACTGACTATGGGGAAACTCAAGAAGAAGAAAACAGTAGAAAAACCACCAGAGAAATAATTGATCAGCAACTAGAGAGCCTGAAAGCAAGTATTAACATCCAGAAAGACTGAACTATCAAAATTAAATGTGTAAAAAAGCATTTGTTAAGATTTGAAAAGGCAAATTAAAGCCGTTTAACTCCTTTTGTCCCAATAAAACAGATTTTAGAGCTCATGTATATTAAGTAAATCTGGATCACACAGTGTTATTTATATTCTAAAAAGCCATAGGATGCATAAGAGCCTAAATGTTAATCTTATGGACTGCTTCTCAGATAACTGGTATTATTTCTAGTGTTCAATTTCCTTGTAAAATGTTAATTTCTTTATTTTGCCTCATTGATTAATGTATTGCTTCAGAACTTAATAGAATTTCCTAAATCCTATAAAGCAGGCATAACCAGTTAAGGGTGATCTTTAAAAGAATCCTGGAGTTTAAAGTATGTTTTCCTCAATACATCTGTAGTGGACTAGCATTCAAGAATAAAAACTCTTACTAACCTGCTGACTTTAATAATTACCAAAGTCAGAATTCCCTCTAATTTCATAGAATCATAGAAGGGTTTGGGTTGGAAGCGACCTTTAAAGGTCATCTAGTTCACCCCTCCCGCCATGAGCAGGGGCATCTTTCACAAGATCAGGTTGCTCAAAGCCCCATCCAACCTGCAGTATCCTGAAGTCCTTCTCTGCTCTCAATCAGTATCACTCATTTTGTATATTCTATCATTATTTATTATTATTTTCTCTTTTCTGTTCTATTAAACTGTCTTTATCTCAATCCACGAGTTTTTCTCACTCTTACCCTTCCGATTCTCTCCCCGTCCCACTGGGGGGGCGGGGGGAGTGAGTGAGCGGCTGCGTGGTATTTGGCTGCCTGCCAGGTTAAACCACGACAGTCCCCCAGTCTCTACTGATATTGGGGATTGCCCCAGTCCAAGTGTGGGACCTTGACCTTGGCCTTGTGGAACTTTGTGAGGTTTGCAGCCCACTCCTCCAGCCTCAATTTCATACTATTGATGTAAGTTCTGAGTTTGGGAGTTTAATTACATTTCTGAATGTTAGTTTAGGAGGTACGGGCATTAATCACGGCTTGTGGTCCTGAGATATTCTGGTGATGGTTCACCTGTCTATGATAGCTACTTAGCTGCCTAACTCATATAAGTTTAGAGGACCTAACCCTGCAGGCCCTCTCTGGGAAAAAAACTGGTTCAGGGTTTACTTAGACTCAAATAATAGCACAAATGATAGACCAAGAGCTTAACATTGTCTTTCTTCAGCTTTTCATCTCCACAGAATGTTGTCTTTCCAGACAAAAAATGTTTGGACTGGGGCAATTGCAAAAGTGTGAGAAGGAGTATTATTAAATATATAACATTTATATTAATTATTAGATATAGTTAGACATTATCTTCAGAAATTAATGTCATATTCTGTCCTTGCTGAAACTCAGTATCTTGCCACTAATTGCAATCATGCCTGAAAGTAAAGAAGTGCTTCCTTTTCCCCAGAGAATTTGTTCCCAGTTTTCTGTTGTGCTTCCTCTGTGATCTCCAGAAAGGTTCATGAGCTCGTAGGTTCGTGAGCTGAGTATACTGCTCCCATGTGGGGATCAAGAAATGTACATTTTCTACCAGAGGCAGTGTCCTTGGCGCCTTCTCCCCCAGTTGATTCTGCACCCTTCCACCTACAGCTATTCCCATTGCCCTTGTGAATGGCAAGCAGATGGGATGCCCAGAAGACCTGCTTTGTGTAAGCACTGGTGTTGTGACTCCTGGCAGAAGGGTCGATGGGCTCAGTGGGCAACTGAGCTCAGCCTGAGTGCTGCCTGCTTGTAAAAGCTGTACAGATAGCACATGCTGTGCCTTGGCAGAGACCTGGGGGATTCACAGCTCCTTTAGAAGTGTTTTGGTTTGATTTTTTTTAAAGCTGAAATCTAGGAGCAGTCTTTCTGCTTCATATCCTCACCTGTAAAAAAGGGATAATCCACCTCAGAAAGACTGCATATAAAGACACTGCAAATTGAGACCGGGTACCTCTACTGTAAGTTAGATGTTTAAACGGTCAGATCAGTCATTCCCTGGCAGAGCCTATTTCTCTCCACTGAGTATAAAGGGATTCTAGCATGACTAGCTCAGGCTTAGACATCTATCTTTCTGAGGTTTAACTTAGGCAAGTGACTCCTGGGCCAAGGATGCTAAAAAATCATGGTGATGAGTCACAGCAAATAACTGGGGAAGAAAAATTTCCTCTGAGTTCCACCAAAGGGAACATTTTGACACAAATAATTTCTTTGAGATTTGAGCTGCAACTTCTGTTCTTTTTGGTCAGAATACAGCATCATCAGAGTACAGAAGCGGGCATTAAACAAACGGAGGGAATTAAGAAGAGATCCGATGCCGAGTTCATTAAAGTCTCTGAATTGTGAAAAGAAATATTCATCTCTGCTTGCTTTCCGTTTTTTTTTCTCATTTCTATTTCTCTTTCCTATACTGTTGCTTATATTATAATAAATAGTTGTTTTTACTTAGTTACAAGTCATTCTATATTGTTCTTTGAAAAGTAAAACCAAGAAGCTAATAATAATTGCATTATTCAAAACAAAACAGTGGTCTGAAAAGTCTGCAAGAAAAACTACAAGTAAAGGTTATTTGTAGACATGGAAGAATCTGCGTGTTTTTCTATATATTACATATCCCAATACCACAAACTTTGAAAAATTTTTACTCACTAATTGTGTAAATCATAAGTTATTTCTTCAGGGGGAATGTCAGTCATGACATATTATATAAGCTGAGGTGAAAACTGCAGGCTGATTGAGCTCAACGTGCTCCTCATCAGACTGTTCTTATTCTTTAATGCTTATTGCTCTGTATTATGAGAATGAGGAAGCAGCTGTGGAAACAAAATGGGTCACAGAAATATTTCAACTGGGCACAAGGGAACCTAACGTCTCATGTGCAGTGAGAACCACCAGGCTGCGGATGGGAGGAAGCAACATTTTACTGGATTATTTTCTTTTCTGGTGCAGAAGGAGGAGGCATATTGAACCTGTGCAAAGATTAAAGGAGTGGGGTCTTCAATGTCTTGAGTGGGAAGGAAGAACCCAGGGGACAAAGAGAGAATCCAACAACAATTTCATATAATACTCAAGTAGTACAAGGTTTAATTGAAGGGAATGTCCTGTCAAATCCAACCTCTTGATAGGCTTCAATTTAAGGATCACATTCATGATTTAATATAAAAAAGATTTTTAAGTAAAGCACTCCCTATTTTTATCACATATATAAAATGATAAGAGAGATTCAGTAAGGTTGGGGAAAAAAGCTATTTAAGTTAGAGGACAATGTTGTCCCAAGACGAAATCATAGAATCATAGAATCATAGAATCATTAAGGTTGGAAAAGACCTCTAAGGTCATCGAGTCCAACCGTCAACCCAACACCCCCATGCCCACTAAACCATGTCCCTAAGCACCTCATCTATACGTCTTTTAAATACCTCCAGGGATGGTGATTCCACCACTTCCCTGGGCAGCCTGTTCCAAGGCCTGACCACTCTTTCAGTAAAGAATTTTTTCCTAACGTCCAGCCTAAACCTCCCTTGGCGCAACTTGAGGCCATTTCCTCTCGTCCTATCGCTGGTTACTTGGGAGAAGAGACCAACCCCCACCTCACTACAACCTCCTTTCAGGTAGTTGTAGAGCGCGATGAGGTCTCCCCTCAGCCTCCTCTTCTCCAGACTAAACAATCCCAGCTCCCTCAGCCGCTCCTCATAAGGCTTGTTCTCCAGGCCCTTCACCAGCTTTGTTGCCCTTCTCTGGACACGCTCCAGCACCTCAATGTCCTTCTTGTAGTGAGGGGCCCAAAACTGAACACAGTACTCAAGGTGCGGCCTCACCAGCGCCGAGTACAGGGGCACAATCACCTCCCTGCTCCTGCTGGCCACACTATTCCTGATACAGGCCAGGATGCCGTTGGCCTTCTTGGCCACCTGGGCACACTGCCGGCTCATGTTCAGCCGGCTGTCAACCAGCACCCCCAGGTCCTTTTCCTCTGGGCAGCTTTCCAACCACTCTTCCCCAAGCCTGTAGCGTTGCCTGGGGTTGTTGTGGCCAAAGTGCAGGACCCGGCAGAAATGGATGTAAACTAGACAGAAATCAATTTAAGCTAAAAATGAGATGGATTCTATCCATCAAAGTAGTTACGTTTTAATCTAGCCTTCTGGCACAACAGAGGCAAAAATCCTAGCCAGTTTAAAGATAATGCTTTTTAAAAAGGATTATACGATGCCATTGTCTATAGTGGAGACTAGACTAAATGACCCAAGAGGCCCTATACCTCTACTGTTGTCTGATGTTCTTAAATACCATAGTGCATGCATGCTCAATTCCAAGTGGAGCTGCATTTTTTCAATGAGTGGTACAATGAAATGTCTATATTTTTCATTTTTTTTCTATTTCCAAGGAAAAACTAAAGGACTGACTTTGGCAAGCCAAGTGAAACAACAACAAGTAAAACATCTGGTGTGCTGATATGATGACATACGTGTGTGGTTTCACACAGTAATGTGTAGTTCTAGGTGGTGGAAGGCTGCAGGTTGTCATGTTAAATATGATGGTATTGATTAAAGATAACAAGTGGAAAAAAGTACTTCAGCCTTCATATGTTCAGGATGCTGGTTTCTTGCTGCTATAAAACAAATGAAAGATTTGGTTAGTTCTTGTAGACCTGAAATATTAGAGAGGAGAGAAATTTTCCAGTGCTAATTGATGGATTCTACCTCTGGACTCCAGTCCCTCTCATTAAGCCATCTATCACTGTATGTCATGGACATGACTTCCTACAGCACTTTGAATGCCAGCCTTGTAATCATTTCCCTTATTCCCCTGACATACCTGATCTGCCAGCTGTAGCTTTTCTTTTGCTCTCTACTAAGGTTGTGAACAGTGCTAAGGGGAACGTGGCTGGTACTGTGAAGCCTTGGCAGGCAAAGGCTCCAGCGGGAGCCCCTTACAGTTACCCTGTTGTCAAACCCTCCTGATGGCATCCCAAGCGGGGTTCGATTGCTGTGCAAAATTCAGCTGGATTGAGATAGGAGAGCTAGTCAAAATAACTCAGCTTTGGAAATAATATGGCTCCTCCCATCTTTGACATTCCCTTGACAGATGATGCAAATGAGCAGTGGCCCCTGAATTGCGAAATAGCTCATTAGCAGCCCCAGATGGCATTATTTGTGCGTACAGTGCTGCATGGTGCGCTGTTACAGCTTGTGGTCTCATAGTTAAATTTTGCACAGAAGGCACATAGTTGTGTTGAAGAATATGGAGTGCCCTGACAAAAAGTGTAACAGCTTCTCTCTGAACGCTGGATAAATTAGTTAATTAATAGGAGTTAAAAGTTAATAAAAATTCGTCCTCTAAAAAACAGCATAACTCCTGGCAGATGATTTATTTTTCTTGAATAATACTTAATAACAGGATAGTGCATACACTTCAACCTTCACTTACAGTTAAAACCCACTCACTTGTAGTATATAAGCTACATTTGAAGCATATTTTTAGTCTTACTGCTTATTATTTTCCCTCTACTTTTCGTAATTCAAATTTTTGAAATTTTGTAATCTTTCCAGCCACAGGGGTGAAAATAATAATACAAATATCAACTTTACAGCCTTTATTTTTTTAAATACTAATCTAGGGATTCTTCTTTTCTACTTTTGGATTTTGAAAACTTCATGATTTTTTTTTTCTCTACAAACATGAGGGATGAGAAATAGATTTTTTTTTCAATGAAGGCACAGATACTCATAAAATTTTAAATACCATTAAACATCACAAATGAGTCATACTCTAAAATTACTCAGATACACTTCAACTAGGTTGTGATCAAAATCACTAGCACATCTCAGTCACAAGTTTATTGCACATATTTCTTTTACAAGGTGGCCACTAAAATATAGTGAAATAACCTTTCACATAGACTATTACTGACATCAACAGAACAATATAAGTTTAGTTAGTTATATGTGCAAAATTGCCTCAGTATTTCAACATAGCTAGCATACAAATCTGTGCAAAACAAATATTCTAAATAAAATTACAAAACTTCAAGGCATTTTTTTATTATTATAAGGCTATTTTGAGAAGACTTTTATTAAGAAAAACATTTGATGCAAAATTTGGTTTCCTTCTAGTTTTTTTTTCAGATTTCTTCATAAGAACAGGACTTCCTCAGCGTTCTTCCCCTGCTGGTTGGGCACTCATGGCAGTCCAAGTCCTTCCCCTGTTTAAATTAAAACAGGGATTTGGCTATCGACTTTTCCAACCTTCTGGGTGCATGATGTAATCAGGAGAATATCTGGATTGCCTTCTTGTGTTTTTTCTACCCATAAACACCCTTCTGAATCCAAATATTCTTTTCAGAACAGTTTCAGACTAAAAAAATTGATATTTTCCAATTAAAAAAAAGTGACAAGCCCAATGTGATTATTCCATAGACAGCACAAATGTGCTAAATTACGCAGCCATAGAAAATATATATTGGTCATATATTTTAGTCCACAGTTTGTAGGCTGTTAAAAAATATTAAAAGGAAAAAACTGATCCGAGAATAACTGCTTTAAAAATAGGAAAGCCATAAATGCATACAGATGCATTAAATATGATATATTTTATAGACACAAATATTGTACTGTAATGTAAATTTAGACTTTCTAGAAATCCTACACTGCACATAGTTTCCCCACTGGAAAGATGATGCTAAAGAACACATGACAAGTTTTCAGACATTATCATTGAGTGCACATAACTTTTCATAACATTGAAGAAGTCAGTCACAGTGAGAATGAAAAGCGATATAGAAGTTGATATAGAACTGATTAATTTTCAAGTAACTGTAATTATACATTTACCCTCTTGTAACTTTAATTGGGAAACTCAGATTAGCATAATTTATTTAATTTAACTGTAAATCTCAATAAATGTATCACATTTGTTTTTTTTAAAAAATGGTTTTTACTTGAATGAAAAAAAGATATAAAACTCATATTTTCTATGAATCAAAAGATGGAAGAGAAAGCTTTGCCAGAAAAAAAAAAAAAAACCACAACATCCATGGATCCGAGTCACATTTCTTACTGATTTACAGTCAGATTTTGTCAACCTAAATTTCTTCTAAGCAAAAAGATGCTACTTGTGCTAATTGCAGATCATAGTGAATGTCTGCCTTTTGCAAGCAAACCCCCCTGATTTCATATAAACAGTTTGCCTTAAACTTTTACTGTTCCAAGTTTCCGATACTCCTTAGCAGGCAAAAAAGTAATTATTTTAATGTACAGTTATTAGACTTAATAAAAGCATAGTGAGAAAGTACAGGGTGATAAATATTTTATCTCATTGTATTTTCTGCAGAATATTAAATGTTACATTATTTATTGGGAAAAAAAAAAAAGAAGCACCAATTTTTTGAATGAAGCCTTAGAAAATCCCAAAGACATTTGGTGTGCTTAAGTGCTTTATTTTTGCATTATTGCTTGAAAATATTTTTGAGTTTCCTTCTGTAAATGCTTATCATGACCATCTGCTTCTATGAAGTTGCAAGCTCTATTTTAACTTGCAAATGCCTAGCAGTGTGACATCTAATATTTGGGGGGCAGGGAGGTGGAGGTGAAGTGCCCTTGCAGTGCACTGGAAGTATCAACATAGCTCTTCTGGCTCGGCTACTAAGAATATCAATAGAAGAGACGGTGTTTGTAAATGAAATATGAAAAGACTGGTTTGGTTTAAAACATTCTTACAGCATCTTGGATCCAAAGTACCCATCAGGATTAAGCATTCTGAAGGTGAAGCTACACGAGACAGCTTACCCCATCTGAAAGTTTGTCCAACCAAACTTTGTTCATCCTCCCTTCGCCTGTGCTCACTTCCCTCCCATGCCAACCTGTTTCCTCTGTTGCACTGACTCTGCTAGATTGCTGATCCTTTCTTCACTGGACAAATTCAGCTCATTAATCCTGAGGCAAACTGATCCCTTTCATTTATTTATGGTTTGCTGGGGCAGTTTTCTTCTTGGTTAATGAGTTGAATCCTATTATTGAGAACTAACTGATCACTTAACAGTTAATTTTAACTCATGAGACTCCATGCTAGGCTCCGGGCAGTAGGAAGTGCCACAACAGTGACATCCTAAATTAAAGCTAGCCTCCATTAGCATATCTTTGTCTTTGGGCATCTGATGAAACCAAGCCCTTCCCTGAGAGTTAGGATGTTGGGTGAAAGGGTAAACCAGGATGAAACAAACACCTATCCTTCCCCTCCTCTTCAAGTTGCTTCTCTCATGCCAAGTAAGTCTGAACCAGTTTAGGTACCAAGTTCTGACCTGCCGCAGATCACAGGCATGCAGGTAAGCTTTTAATTAAATATGTAAAGCTGCAAGCTGCAGTGGCTCAGGAGCAGCTCCTTTTTCTGTACAGTGCTGCTCTTCCAGAGCAGCAGTGAGGAAGATAGCTGGGAAATACCTACTTCAGCCAATCCAGGTCAGTTCACAAAAACATATTAGCTGACATTGTTTGCTCTAAACACAGTCTAAGATTCCTTTCTAACTAATGAAATAACGGTATCCTCTTCTGCTCATTAAATAAGTGATGAAAAATAGAAAATAATTCATTGAGAAAACAATAGCTAATTTGTCACGAATAGCAGGCTTTTCTTAAAGAGACTTCAGAAATAGAATATCAAAAGCTCTGCAGTAAGTACTGCTAGCAGCTTGCATTTCATTATTCTTCTCATTTTATAGTATGAGAAGTACTGTAGCTGTGTGTAGCACAAAGGGAACGTGGTCATTGTCTAAAGGTGCTCTGCAGTCTCAAGACAGCAATAAAACCATCAAGCAAAATGTAATTACATTTGCCTCTAGTCCTGTATATTGAATTGTGTGAGATGGATTTTTGGAAAGTACATATGATTGCAGAGTCTCTCTCATTACCATTACCTGGTATATGATGCATATTTTGGGGGGTTATATGATGAGGGAATTGCCATTGCCTTGAGCAACTCCTTCCCCATCCATATCACACCTGCCACAAGTGATGTTATTGGAATCACAGCCACTTCCTGACTGTGCCTGGCAAACATCATTTGATGTTAAAGAAATAAACACTATGATGAGTAGCTCCTTTCAGGAGCAAGAAGCACATTTCAAATTATAAAAGATGAGTTGTTATTTTGTTCAGGATATAAAAATCAATATCAGTATTGTTTGTATCACAATGACAATAAAGAGATCCCTGCAGAGATCAGTACTGCAGCATGTCTGGAGGACTGTGCATATAAAGGCAAGACCCACCCTAACAAGCACATAAAGACGTGGGGTAGGTAAAATCCACATTCTCATGAAACGTAGAGGAGCAAAGGTGGGATTCATGTCCTCTAACTTTAGCTGTGCAAGAATTAGGTGTCTTCTCTGAGGCAGTTACTTGAATGCTCTTTATAGTCAGGAGGGATGGGTGGAATCCCCCTGAGGATGAGTTAGTCCATTGTATTTCACCCTATGGAGGTACCTGCTCTCTTCATTGCTTGCAAAGAAAGTCTAGTTTAGCTAGCTTAGACTAGACAATTTCTGGACAACCAAGTGAAGTGAGCTGTGCACAAGTCAAAATACAAGGTCACAGAGCAAGTTCCTGCAGGAACAGAACCACCCGCTGTGCTGTGTCCAAGATGTCACATACATGTGCAGGAGAGTTTTTCAAAGTAAAAAAAAATAATATATATATATAAAAAATAAAGCATTGCCAAGTACTCTTTCAGTTAACATGGTGTGATAGATAACAAAGACAGGTTTTACAATGCAAAGCCACATAAAAGGTCTTAAACCTATAAATTCTAGTACTTCTGTAGCTGACTTCATTGAGTCACTCATGTTCTCTGTTATTACATGCACGAGGAATCTCACCTGGAAATTAAGTCAACCTCCTCAATTGCAAATTATTGGTCAAAGTCACTGCAGAGTAAATGTCCAAGAGGGAATTTCTTTAACATCAGCAAATGCTTTAGGGGCATTATTGGTCTATACCTTCCTTTCTCAAGACATTTTGTGTGTGGAAAAGGATGGTGCTGTAGTGCTGATTCACAGCACAGACGCTGGATGAACATCCAAGTAGGTTTGTCCCAAGACTGCCTAAAATCAGACAGAATGTGGATCTGGCCCTGAGAATCCTGCAAAGAAATTGATGTGAATGGAACCTTTTGACTGTTATTTCCTCAACTAACAGTATGTGATTGACCGGCCTTTGATTTTTCAACTTCTTGGAAAATCTAAAAATCCTGCTATGTTTGGTCAAGCTGCTAAAATCCATAACAACAGCTCAGTGAACTGAAAACTTAAGGAAAAAAAAAAATCCCACATTTCTAGAGTGGATCAAGTATTTTAATGGTCTCAAGATTCCAATCTTTTTTTATGAAAGATGGCAGGAGAAAGGGAAGGCTACAAGAAAATGCTGAATCTGCACTCTTAATTGGTGAAAAGAGATTTCAAGACAGAAAGCTGTTTTCGCATCTTCCTACAAGCTCCCCTGAGCTGTGGAGTGCGGCACTGAAGACTGCACATCTTTTATCCTAACTGTGTGTGCTATGCAGTTAGTAACAGAATGCATTACTGATGCCCAGCAAATGTTCTGCACTGAGTTAATCCTTACCGAACAAAAGAATACAAAGCCAATATCCTTTCTTGCAAGAATCATTAAGTTTCTCTATGGAACCAGGTAAAAGAAATACTACATGTTTCCAGTCAAAACTCAGCCTAAAGCCCCTGATCTATAAAAAGGTATCTATGAAGGTGTTCAGGGTTTTAAACTGAGTAGACAGAGGACTGTCTGAGGAAAAGAATGAAAAAGTAATGTCTCTCTTACACAACGAAGCTCCAAAATCCCAACAGTGAAAAAGAGACAAAAAGGCTGCAAAAAGCACAAGACTCTGCTCATAAGGAGACAAGACAAAAACTTTAGAGTTTAAGTGCCAACAGAAAGAGGGTAGGAACTGTGAAGAAATATGTTATCCTCTGTTGCAATTTCCTCTTGGGTTCTAGGGAACATAATTTGTGCATTCTTAGTAAATAAAGAAAGATTATGCCCCAAAGAAATAACTATCAATTTTTCCTCCTTGAGGAAATAGCCCATAGAACCCTAAATTCTGGCTAACCACATGGGTTAGACAAAACAAACAGAAAAATCTCTGAAGAACTCAAATAAAAATGGATGATTTATTATAGTTCTTATGTACATATAACATAGTAATAATATAGATCCATACATGTGGTTGCCTTTGCTGAAAGACAAGCTGTAAATGAACTGAAGCATAAGACGTAGAGTGAATAGGATTTAGAAAATTGCCTGCTTTATGCTTCCCCTGTACCGAAAAGTAGGTAACCAGAGTACTAGAGGACAAAATCCACTTGCTACAGAAGATAATGATCTAAGCAGGAACACTGTGTGGTCCTAAAGGCATTGACAGACAAATCACTGGAAAACACATTTGAAAAACCACCAAAAACTGAAAGAGCAAAACCACTGTCCCACCAGAAATCTAAATAGCAATTCTTAGACATGCAGAATATGGCACACTCTTTCAAAACAGGCCATTTTTGTTATCATAAGACAAAAAGAAATTGAAACCATGACAATACTATTTCTGATAGCCCTAAAAGTAAAAGAAGCATAACCAATTGAACCTTTGTTACCCAGGGAAAATGCACATCTGGGCTATCAAACTGTAGAACATGTTTCAATGACACTATCATAAAAATTAATCTCTGTGTGATCAGCTGAGTCTGAGTAATTTTTCCCCTTATATCTGTATTTTAACTCCTTGCAGTGTGGGCATGAAATGAAAGGATGCACAATAATTAACTACTATAATTTGTGTGTCTTTCTCTAATAAGACAAGAAAGTAGCTCTCTGTATTACAGCAGCTTTGAATACCAATCCGGTATTTCTGTGAAAAGTTTTGCAGGACATAGGAATTGTTTAACAAAGCTTCAGTCCAGGGTCCTCTATTTTGGTTATGAACGTACATGCCACTGATCTTCTCCAGCACATATTGCTTTCAAACTTATTTGCAGGAAGGCTTTATATTCAATAAAGCAATGTTGTTCTCATTACTGTGAGGTTTGTAGGATGCCTGTCCTTGGTAAGATCTCTAACGGGATAAAGCTGCAAAAAAGGGCCATCTGCCTTCAACAGTCCTTCTGATGATAGTGCTGGTAAAGTATGCTGTTACCATTAGTGGCCAGCTGGCCTCTTACATCATTATACGTTGCAAATGTTTTACAGCAAGACAATATAACATCAAATGACATTTTTAAAAAAAACGTAACGTGCTTTGAATTGTAAAAGCATCCTTACAGAGCAGGATTGGTTATGATCCTCAAGGCAGCCTATCCAGGTTAATATTTGTTTATGCAAGCCTTTTAATTCTAACTTTGGGTATATTTCCTCTTTCCAAAAATTTAACGGTTTCTTTCATGCATGGAAAAAAAATGCTGATGGAAGAAAAATGTCTAACAGAAGTTATATTTTGGATTAGAATATAAGAATTACTGCTCACAGGATTTGGCTCTTTGAGTCTTATTTTTGCTTAATGAAATGTTACTCTTTGTTTGTGTGTCCTGATATGATAAACCTGTATACAACAAAGGACAAGTAATCCTTGCAGCGTTAGAGGTTGACAGACACTGTCTTATACTATCTATTAAAAAATCACATCTATCTGAAAGAAAAAGGAGATACATTGTCATTTTCAGTTTTTGTTTTGGAATACTAGACAGCTAATTTGTAATCACAGCAAAGAAAGCCCTATCAGATAAGCAATGGAAAACTGGCCTTTGGGAAATTCCATGTGAAAATTTTAATTAATAGAAGAAACACAAGGAACATGCTATTTTCTTGCCCCCCCCCCCCCCCAAAAAAAAATCCTTTGTTGTTTTTTAACAAAGAAATTTTCAAGAAAAAAATGCCTTTAAAATCAGCTGATCTGCAACCATGTTGACAAACTCTGACAGAAAGAAAACTCCATAAAATGAGAGAGATCATTCCCCTCAAAAAGTGTAAGCTAAAAGTGGTATTACATTATTTTGGAAGAAATGAAAAATTGATCTTGAGATACCATAATTTCTTTCAAATTATAGTATTGTTACCCTAGGGAGAAAAGAAGACAATGCTAAGGAGACAAAGAAGATAACTGAACTTATTCAATTTATTTTTAACTTATTTAATTTATTTTTTAACTTATTTAATTTATTTTGTCACTGTTGACAAAACAGAAGAAATTTGGTGATTCTAGAAAAAAATCCTGACTAAGATTTTCTTAATGTTTAGGAAAAGAAATCCTACTTTGCACTAAAGAAATGTTAGAGTTGTGTGGAGATGAGACACGGACTCAATATTTTAACAAAGCTCTGTTTAAATTCTGAATAGGTGGCTCATCACAAGTTTGTGATCAATATTATTTTTTAATAGAAGACACTCATTCGTGGCTACTCAAACAATCGAGCCATACCTGAGTGTACCGAAAGTACATGAGTCATTATGCTGCAAATTACTTTGAATATTGGAAGCTGCTCTCCCTTTTTAAATAATGAAGAAGTGCCTTGAGGAACAGTGTCTCAATGTACGATCTTGGGCAAATTCGTGGGCAAATATATGCAGCCACTTTACTCCATTGTGATGAATTTTAGAAACCATTGTTATTTATTTCTTTTCAGAAGAGCCTATAATGCAGTAAGTACCATTCAAATATTAAAAAAGGCACATTAATGCTTATTTGTTTTTCCATTCTAAAAATCTCTGTAGTTCTATGTCTGGAAATAATGGCAGATGTAATGAAGCCAGCTTTTCTTTGAAAAATATCCTGGCTGGCCAGAGATTTCATTTTATTGTTATTTTTGCTTTGTTGTTTAAATAACCTCTCACTGCTAAAGAGGTTGAAATGGAAGGATGGATACCTCTGGCAAGAAGAAAATTACCAAGAAATACTAATATCCCAGATTCCTTGAAAAGTCCACAAAACCCTCACTTACAGGAGCACAGAAAAATAAGTCCATTAAGAATCAAACAACAAAAGTGTTCTGGAAATGATGTGAAATGATGGTGTTTTTCTGAATTAAAAGATGTTTGTTCCCATAAGGGGCTGAAAGCCATTGTGTCATACAAACCACAGATTATAGAAGCTGACCCAGAAATTTCTGAATCGAGTATTAGTTTCTTATTGATTTGGTGCATGTACAACTGAAAGATATGCTAAAGATATCTAGAAACATAAAGAATCCTAATATTTGTGCAACTTGATTCTGTAAGGTATTCATCAAGTTTATGCGCATACTCATGAAAAACACTGAATGCTTTTGATTCCTGGCGGCACACATATCCATCTCAGATCAGAAGCATTTGGAAAGGGTGTTCGTTTGCTTATGCTAGCATACGAGTTTGCTTGTAAACTTTTGCTCTGCAAATCAACTGCTTGACCAACCTGATCTTCTATGATCAGGTGACCCGCCTAGTTGATGAGGGAAAGGCTGTGGACGTGGTGTACCTGGACTTCAGTAAAGCCTTTGACACTGTCTCCCACGGCATTCTCCTGGAGAAACTGGCGGCTCACGGCCTAGACAGGTACATTCTTCGCTGGATAAGAAACTGGCTGGACGGCCGAGCCCAAAGAG